>JAJHUR010072903.1:50080-79068 GCA_027495735.1 Lutjanus campechanus
TCAATTATCAATTCTTATTATCCACTGAATTGTCAACTATTTTGTCAATTGATTAATTTTTTTGTAAAGTTAAGCTTCTCAAATGTAAATATTTTCTGGTTTCTTTACTCCTCTCGGACAGTAAACTGAATATCTTTGAGTTGTGGACAAAACAAGACATTTGAGGACGTCATCTTGGACTTTGAGAAACACTGATGAACATTTTCTGGCATTTTCAGGTCCAAACAACTAATCGATCAATCAGGAAAATGATTGACAGATCAATCGATAATGAAAATAATCATTACAGGAAAGGCTTCAAAAATAGGTCTCCCAAAATGTGCTCCACGTGTTTGGACTGATCTTTCAACTGACAAGACTGTGACAGGATTAATTGAGAAAATGATCAACAATGAAAATAATCAGTTGCGGCCCTAACATGAACACGTGCAACCAAAAACAAGGCTTACTTTTCAATTAAGTAAGAGTGAATTTATGTAGAGTATACCTGGGCTTATCTTTAAACTTTTGTACATCACATAAATAATCAACATCACATGGAGCTCAACTCTTAACATATAAGAGAGGTCAGAGCTGGGGAGATTGTAGGAGATAATTTCCTTTCCATGAGCAATAGAACACAGGATGAAACCAACAATTTAAGTTTTTCCATATGGACATCTGATTTAAAACAGACAGGTACTGACAAGCCTGTACACGTGTGTGTCTGTGTGTATGAAATGGTGGCCCACACTACACTCACCTTGGACAAGGTTACAATACCAAGTTAGAGCCAGTCAAACAGATGTAGAGTCCTGATACAAGTCAGACTGCTGTTCATTTGCGTTTTTCTTGACCTTAAAATCCAGATTCAGACTGTGACCTTGGTGTTCTGATAGGGGAGTGGCCAGTCTGTATTTACATGTTACAGACCGACCAACACACTGAGCACGGGCAGCCTGAGCAGCTTTCACTATGGATACAGAGAACCTTTCATATTAACACGCTAACTCTCTCTAAACTAACGTGACATACTGTTACGTGATTCTTAGGGTGACATTTTAAAACCATTTACAATAACGTGGGAACTGCATGTAAGTAGAACTGTAGAGTGGCCCTCGTTGCAGCAGTTATCCTAACATTTCACTGGAGACTTCATGGAGTCTGTCTAGCATAACGCATCAGTACACTATCGAATTTGTCACGCTTTATGGCAATTAGCCTCGCTGCTACAGTCAAGTTTCAACTTAACTAGCGTTGATATTCGCCACAACAACAGTCTAATCCTTCAATTCGGTTAAAAGCACAACGAAAATCGTATTATTGCCGTTTGCAAACCCGTGAAACGATGACAAGCTGCACCTTGACTTGCCGGGTTGTCTCACGTTGCTGTATACGAGGGTCATAATGCCAACTTTCAGCGACGACTTAAGCTAGCTAATGGCATACCACTTCAGCTAGCTAACGCTCCGTGCTAATAACACCTACAGTATGTGGCTCATAATAAATAATCCCCGTCTCGTGCCGTGTATAGTTAGCTCCGGACCAGCTAAAACCAGCCGTCATTCATTTCACCACAACACTAACCAGTAACTGGCTAACGGAATTAGCTATACTAGCTAGCATAAACACAGCATCAAACTGCACTAAGAATTCTGTCTGTTTACTGTTTCCTTGCAGTGAGACGGGAGGAAATAAGACGCAAATCCTCCTAATACATACGAGTCTCTATATTTACACACCAATACCGCTGTTAGCTAGGTGACCGAGCTAACAGCGTACAATCAATGTTAACACTAGTGGGCAGTGAGTTAGCTAGCAAGCAATGAGAACAAGTTGTAGAAACTGAAAGTTAGTTCATATGTGCCACTAGGTGCCTCCATTGAATGCCGAATTTAACGGAACACGCTGAACATCCTTTAAAAGACTTGCGTTCAGTGTTAAATTGCACACTGTTTTGCTAGTAGAATGAGAAGAGTTAATTTGCAGCTAGGTACATGGAGTTTGGCGTGACACTGGCTGGCATGAAACCCGAGGTACCAGAGGTGGTTTTGACCTGACGCTAGCGTTACACTACAGGGAGTAAAAAGCATGGCTGGTTGGTGAGGAGGCCGCAGTGCAGGATACAAAGTGTGAAGTTAGCAGGCTATCCCTGTACATAAGTTACGTTATAATGCTCAAAGCGTATTCGAACGTAAACACTCATTAAAATGGCAGGGCAGCTAACTGCTCCACTGCATTATTTTTGACCCAAAGAGCATGACCGTTGGTTGGTTACATCATTAAAGCCGCGTGTTTGAGGCCACTTCAGAGTTTCATTCACGGCGTTAGGCCACAACATAAAGGCGATGCAACACAGCTCCAAACCTAACTAAGTGCACCACTGAAGGCTGTAGGTACACTGACGCAGGGTTAAAGGACATTTTAAGCCACATAGTGCTCCTGTCTTCCATGGGCCTCAGACCTTCACGTTAGCCTGCTAGCCGGCCTGGCGAAAATGATCGCCAAGTGCATACTTACTGCTGACAACCTACACGCATTTGCTATTATTCAAGATACATGAACCTGATGTTAGTAAGACCATAGAGCGCAGGAGAGGAGGAATTAGGCTAATCTAAGTTACACAACAGGGACGGAGGCTAGCCGGAGTGTGCTGCCTGGTAACTTGGAGAAAGATGAGTAGGCTAGTTGTTCAATGACATGGGATTACTGCACTGAGACGGTGACACAGTAATCTGTAGACAGTCGGCACAGACGCGTGGAAATGTCAATGAATGGGTTTCAATACATTGTGTGTGCGTGTGTTGCACCATTGAGCGTTGATTTGAACTAAGTCACGCTGTGTGAACATGATGTAGATGCTATCGGCTCGCATGCTGTGTCCCCCTCAGCTGATAAACCTGCTCCGTCCTCTCCACACTTAACTCAGTTTACTTACAGTATTTTAGGGTCCTCGGAGCCGCCACGGTGAGAGCAGAGCACTTCAATAATATGAGATTTTAAAACGTGTCCCTGTGAAAAGTCAGTCTCTCCTCCCCACGTGTTGACCGACTAGCACCAGTCTAAAAAAACACAGACTAAACAGCTGGTCAAATCTCGCGATGCTCGGGCGTTCAGACCCTCTGAAGTCTCGCGGCAACTGTGAATGCAGTAAAGGCACCTATTTGAGACATGTTCCCTGTTACACTGATTTGACGGCACCGTAGCATGTTGGTCTCATGTCTGGGTGCTCACTTTTACGTCACAATCACGACGACAATCATACATAACCTACGTGATATTTCTGTATCACTTTCAACCCAGCATACATTTGAATGAATGGCGTCAGATTAACGTAAAGGCTGCAGCAGCAGCAGCACAAGGTTAAACATACATGGACACACACACACACAGGGAATGTGCGCTTTCGACGACCACTGTAGTAAATCGAATCTCTCAGTCTCCACCTTTAACGCTCAAAATGTGGAAACTGTGAAGGAGAAACGGTTTAATCGGTGAGAATCGACAAATTCTCTTATCAAACAGTAGTTACTTGAATTTAACTCCAGTTCGATGTAAACGTGCCCAACCTTCTACCGGACTTCGCTATTGGTTATCTCATCGAGGCTCCGCCCCGGTACCCTGACACAGTCCACTCACCGCCCAATCAGAGAGCGCGCCTGTAGAGGAGCAGCTCGGAGTTGACTTTACTGGGCTTCAAGGAAACTAAAAATAGCGAACAATATATAAAGCTGCTTACTTTTTCTACGAACAAAAAGGCTATTAAAACTTTTAATTTACGTATATCTTTTAATATTTTTATGTAACCTATTGTAATTTACCCTTGGCTCTGCTCTGTTCTTCTGTCCCTTGTATACTAAATGTTTTTAATAAAGAGTTAAAAAAAAAAAGTAAACAAAAAATTGTATAATAAAAAGGAAAATAAAGGAATAAAAATAAATAAATCATACTATAAAAAATATAAAATATACATTGTACACTATAATTTATATGCAAAACAATATTTAAAAAAATAAATATAAAAATAAACTAAAATATTTATAATTACTATTTCATATTTTGTTATATGTCTTAATAATTACACATTTATTCTGTTTTTTAAGGTCTCATTTAGGAATGGTATTGCTGCTATGCCAAAAACAAACAAACAAAAAAAACAAACAGACAATTTTATCGGTCTAACAAGATGTTTTTCACGCTGTTTTTTTCTTGTTATTACCACAAAATCATCAAATTATAACAAGGAACTTTTCATGTTGTAACCATACATATTAGTTATCTTGTTATAACATGTTTCATGTTATAGTGTGAGAACATATTACAAAATTAATAAGTTTGAATAATAATTTGTCACATTATCACATGAAACCGTTCTTGGTGTACCAAGATCAAAAGTGTAATGTTATAAATGCAAATGTTTGTATGATAAATATCTTATAATGTGAAAAACATGTTATAACAATAAACTCTTCATGTTTTAACATGATACTGGCCTGTTTTTCCTGTACACACTGCTGTACTCTTTATATTTCCTCATTTTATAGAAATACTTTTTTACTCTTTCACTTATTCCTTGTAATATTTCCACATTTATTTTCTTATTCTTTTACACATATTGTTTTTTTGTTTTTTTTACAGCACTCCTGTCACTCTGTGTGTGTGTTTATGTGTAAAATAACAATGGAGTATAAAAATAGAATTCCCCAAATGCATTAATAAAGTAAATGTTCTCTACTTTCTTTAAGGGGCAGTAAGCAACTAGAGAAAGACAGCTCATTGGTTAGTCTTACTCCCAGGTCATCAGATAAGTGTTTTGGGAATGAGACTCAACAGTCAATTATCTTCCTGACCTGTGATTGGCTAAAGTCTCCCATCACAGGCTAGATTTTCTAAAGCCTGAAAACAGAGCCAAGGTTAATGTAAAACTTTTGCCAAATGATGCTAAAAATAACCTGCTTACCCCAGCTTTAAACCTGGGGCACTGTAAAATGGAAGCTGGTCTGTGTCATCACACAGGTTCAAACGTGGTGGAGAGCAAAACATTTTATTACTAACACTGGAATAGTTCAATTTGTATATTATTATACAGAAACTAACTGCTTTACAAAAACAAAATGATACAATATCACATGTATGTACAGTGTAGTAAATATACCATCTCAAATTGTACACAAAGTATTTACAATTGTCACACATACTGCATTTAAAAACAAAACTCAGACTAGTACTCTACAGACATTAGAATTTGCATAACATCAAATAAAACATGCCACATTTTGAGGTTTTTCATCTTTACAAACCCATGACTCTGTTTTTAAATTAGTGCAAGTCAACCACTTGTTTAAGAGGTTATGGATACATAATCCTTAATGTTTCCATTCACACACAAGTCAAACTAAAACCTGGAAACAATGGCAATCTGCTAACACGGTGCTCAAAGAAATCTCGCCTTCAGATTTTTCCTGCTTGTGTTTGGTTAAAGATACACTGGCTGATTCTGTGATTCAGGTTCTGTGGATGTTTTTTTTTTTCTTTTCTTTTTTTCCTTAGGAGAAAATCAGCAGGTGTAGCTTTAGGAACAGTTAGACGGTGAAAAGTGGTGAGCAGAGACGATGGATCGAGTTGTACAATGAGACGCTTCAGTGGAATCTGACGCTATAATCTGAATTAACATGTATCTCTACAGCTTCAGTGGCCTCGATCCGAAAAAATCCTTCCAACCTGAACCTTCGTAGCCGCTCTGTGCCGAGCTTCAGACATGCTGTGTTACAAAATGTGACTTGAACAACTTAAAGGTGATGAAACTCCATGCTTGACACTGAACTAGGGTTAGGCCTATTTACATGGGAAGGAGGGCAGATGTTTCATTCAATAACACATCAGCCGCTCAATCAAAATGAAACCATAGTTTGGAAAACCTGACATCAAACGGGACTTTGACATTTCATCAGCGCCTGAAGGCCTCAGCACGCTTCAAACCCACAGACTGAAATCCCCTTTTACCACAGTCAAATGTTTCATAATGTTCCAAAACCTTGGTTCCCTTCAAATCTATTCGTGAAAACATGTCAGTGATGGAGGACAACAAGAAAAGTTTCATCTGCTGAAACTGGACGAGGGACGTCAGTTCTTCATCGTTCTCTTCAGTAAACTCAGTCTTCCCTTTATGACGTTCTTTGAGGCTGAAATACAAAATACTATTTCTGAGACTGCTAATGAAAATGTCCCTTTCCATGTGAATTTATCTCATGATCACATGTTTACTGAATGAAGAAATGAACACATCCCCTCAGACGACTACAAACCAAGAAAAACAAAACAGTCATGAACTGACTTGAAAAATGATTCCGTAAGGTAACGTGAACACTTAAAGAAACGGTGAGAGACTCTGAGCGGCGGACATGTGGAGACGCCGCTCAGACAAAACTAAAGTCAGAGTTGTACAACAACACTCAACTCTTGTCATGCATAGATGTTAAGGCAGGATAGAAGCGTTTTTGACGAGCCAACCCCGCTGAGCTGTGGACGGAGGCTGCGGGTGGAGTCCCATTCTACACCTGCTCAACCAAATCATCCAAATTTACGGCGACGCGTGGACACAGCTGCTGTCTCTGCGTCTGTGTTTAAACTCATTTACTACGAACCATGTGACCATTTCCTCAGCAGAACAGAGTGTTTTGGATCTGTCAGTGTGTCTCTGTGCCCGTCAGGCAGCTGGTGGTTCCACTTCAGTTCAGAACAACATCCAGATCCTCCTGCAGGCAGCTGGAATCCATTACAGTGACGTCCTGACTGCAGACTAAACCCTGACCCCCAAACACTGGACCTGTGAGACCAGGACTGATTGAACATAAGTAGTGCAACTAATGATTATTTTCATCATCCATTAATATTTTCTCATTTAATCAAATAGTTGTGGATGTGGATTAGTAAAGGTTAATAACTGTAACTTACTGTTCATAACTGTCAATGAAGTTAATAACTGTTTGACTGTCAGTTACTTAATGATTTTAATAACTAGCAATGTCCATGAGTAACAGTGAATAACTTTGATAACAGTTAATGAGTGTAAATAATGTTTACAACTGTTAATAATTGTCATTGATTGTCAGCGATGTTAATAACTGTCAACGACAATCAATGACTGTCAATGATTGTTAATAATGATTAATGATGATAATGACTGTTAGTGACTGTTACTGATGTTAATATCTGTCAATGACTGTCAGTGACAGTTAATAACTGTTGATGACATTCATGACTGACAATGATTTGAATAACTGTCAATGAGGCTAAAGACTATAAATGACCATCATTGACTCTCAATGTTATTGACATTAATGACAGTTAATGACCATCAGTGATGTTAATAACTGTCAATGACTGTCAATAAATCAGGACCTTTTTGTTAAAACATGACTCAAATCAACTGATTATGAAAACAGTTGGCGATTAATTTAAAAATCTATTCATGGAACATTTTACCGTGTAAAAACTGGAGCTGTAATGAATAATTGATTATAATTGACAACTATTTTGCTAATTGATTTGAGTCTTTTTTTTTTTTTTTTAAGGAAAAAAGTCAAAATTCTCTGATTTCAGCCTCTTGAATATGAATATTTTCTGGTTTCAATAATCCTCTCTGACAGTAAATTTAATATCTTTGAGTGCAGCTCGAGTAAAAACAAAAATCTCAAGTGTTCTCTGGTGAACAAACTGTGATAAAGACACTGTTTGATCTAAAATGCATCACTGACTGTTCTCTTACTCTGTTGCTGACAGAAGCACAGATCCTTACATGTCTATATGAGCTGAGACTGGCTGATGGTGTCAGTCATGCAGACTGTTGATGCTGTAAATAAACCCTGACAGCAGACGTGATGTTCTCCGTCATGGAGTCGTTACCTTGAGCAGGTTTTTTTCTATCTTAAACATCATGAAATAAATGTAAACCACCAGCTGTCTGGAAGCTCAAGAGACACGCTCGGCTGTCTGAAACACTGCAGCATGCTGTGGACAACAGTCAGCACTCATGGACACATGATGTGATTTACAGTAGATGAGTTGAAACTAAATCTCCAAATGTACCCACAAAATGAGGCCTGCTGCTCCCAGATGTGCTCTGAGGCTACAGAGGACTGGTTTGAAATGAAACAGCTGGCCCCTGTGTCAGTGATAACCTGAACTAAAGCTCTTCAAGGAAAAATCCACCATCTTACACTATTCCACCAAGAGATCTCATAAGTCGATGTCAGCTGGATCAGTCCCTGCTCCTGCACTACACACCTTTGAAGCCCGAGTTGCAACAAGTGTGTAACACTAAGTCACACAACACTAACTATTTGAGTGATTTTGGTGAAGCTGAATCTTATTTTTTATTTTAGTTTTTGTCTTGCTGATGTATTAGTCAGTATTAGCTGCTTGTTAGCAAAGCTGATGACTTACTAGTTTTTCATCATAAGTCATGTAATCAGCTGTCCATATTTACTGCAGTGCTGTGGAAGTGCAGAGGGCTTGTTTTTGAGCAGTCTGGTGTATTTTAAAGATTCTGAAGGCTAAATTTCCTTAAGGCTGAAAACAGAGCCAAGAGGAGCAGCAGAAGTCCACTCTTCTCTCGCACCATTTCAATTCAATTCTGCTTCATTTTAGTGCCTTGTTTGAAAAAACAAGGTTCACTTAGTAGCTTTTACCAGAGATTTTAAGTGGGACAGCAAAAAACGATTATTTTCATTGTCTGTTAATCTGTAGATTAATTTTTTGATTCATCGATAAGTTACTTGGTCTATAAAAATATCAGAAAATGGTGAAATGGTGAAAAATAAAAACAAAATCATTGTTTCATAAAGCCTAATATGATGTCCTAAAATGTCTTATTTTGTCCACAACCCAAAGATATTAAGTTAATTGTCATAAAGGAGTAAACAAATATTCACATTAAAGAAGCTGAAATGAGAATATTTACTTTTTTCCTAAAAAAAAAAAAATTACTCAGGCTGATTAATTGATTATCAACATAGTTGTGGCCTAAACCAGAAGTGCCCTCACAGCATTGACTAGGAAGGGGTCATAATGGCTTTTGTTGTTAAATAATAATAGATTTTTTGTTTTTACTCTGTAAAACAGGATGCACAGAATGGTACTGCATTGTGAAATGATCCATAGCTCTAACAGCCTCTTTTAAAGTGGATTTTTCCTTTAAAGAGCCCACAGGCCAAACCTCTTACGGCTGTGGGTCCAGCTCAGACTGCTGAGGTGAAACAGATGGAGGTCTGTGTGTGTGTGTGTGTGTGTATGTGTATGTGTATGTGTGTGTGTGTGTCCACTGCCTCTTTTCTATTCAAATGGTCACTGGAGGTAATCAATAAGAGCTAAATCTCTAAACGCTAACAGGCAACTCAGGAGTTGGCATCATATTGCACCGAGCTGACATAGTGACGTGTTCTCCCTGTTCGCTGTACAAAGAAAATTGGTGGTTGACGAAGGAGTTTGAGAGTTGAGGATTATTGCCTATTACACAATTTTCCTTGTCACTGTGTAAACAAATTAAAATTTGAAAGAATACACTTCATACTGAATAGAACCAACGAAAAAAACAGCGAAAATAAAAGCACAAAAAAAACAAACAAACAAACAAACAAACAAAAAAGCTCGGAGCTATTTACACGGTTGCGTTTCCCCTAGTGTTTTGCAATCTTCATGTTGATACATTGAAAGTGTTTGAAAAGAAGAAGATTTTTGGAAAGTGTTTGAAAAGAAGAAGAAGAAGAAGAAGATTGGTGTTGCACTATCTAGCTGTACAGGATAAATACGTTCAGGCAACAGGGTATATGGATGATTGTATATTGACGATCATTGGAGGCCGGTCTTGAGGCAGCTCGGGTGAACTCGTGGTGATATGGACGGCTCGCCTCCATAATTAGTACCTGTTCTTTGTCCCCAGCAAGGTTTGACTTTTACTTTACAAATTGTACACATTGAAAAACCCTGACAAAGGCACACCATGGAGAAAACGTCAACATCGAAATTAGCACTAAGGACTAGTTATACATAATCTGTCTATGTAAAATATGTACAGGACTGGGAGAGGGGAGCCGAGACGTCCGAGCAGGTCCACACTGAAGGTCCTGTCTCGCAGACGCCCACCCTCCCCCTCCGCTGCTGTCATTTGGTCCATCTGGCTGACACTGGAGTGTGAAGTCATAAGGAAGGCCGAGGGACGTGTTTACAGATCAAACTTCAGTTTCTGCTTCCTCCTTGTCTGAGAAAAGTCACAAACTGAACCTTCATGTCCAGACTGTGTCCCCATCAGCCTCAGAGGGACTTTTTTTTTTTCTTCCAACAGCTTCACATGTGAGGCCTCTGCCGCCGCCGCTGCTGCTGAACAAGTGTGGAGAAGAGCTTTGACTCCAGAGGAGGACAGAGAGGGTTCTTCTCCTCCAGCGCACGCTGAGTTTTTTCAAAATAAATCTCAAGCAGCACAGAATTCAAGTTTGCCCTTGCTAATATTCCTCCTCGATGCAAAACACAAAATCGCTTGTTCTCCTGCCAGAACAACAACCATGGAGAAGAAGGAAGAAATAAAAAGAGTCAAAAGTTGAGTGCAGCATGAGGCCTGGCAGGCTGGGGGAGGAGCTGAGAGGAAGAAGAAGAAGAGGAGGAGGAGGAGGAGTAGGTGGAGGAGAAGGAGGAGGAGGAGGAGGAGGAGGAGGAGGAGAGTGGGGTCAGTTGTTTTCTGGCTGATCAGACGATCTTCTTGATGCTGGGTCTCTTGAAGCTGCCGGCGCTGCGCTGCTTCTGGACCTGACTGGCTGAACCGTGGCGAGTGCGACCCCCGCTGGACAGAGCAGAGCTGGGAGACAGCTGGACGTTCTCCTTATCCACACCTGGAGGACAACACGGAGGATACACAACAAGAGGACAGATGTTTTCATGGGCTTTAAAGGCATCCAGTTGACAGTACAGCAGCACACAGGATCCTTTTCCTTAACAAGAATGAGGTCATTTGTCTGTTTTAACTGTTTCTGGACAGAATCAAGATTCTTTCCCCTAAATCGGCAATTCCCTACTGGCTTTTCATGGTTCAAAAGCAGACCACAAGTTCCTTCTGGGTGGATCACAAGCATGTGGGTTAATTTTAGTTTTCAACCTTTTCTATTAGAAATTAAGTAGTTCTGACAGATTCTACTGCAGAAAGAAAGTAGTTCCTACACTGAACTGCTCTCAACAAGGTCTGTGGGTTATTTTGAGTAACCAGGTCATGATTTCTGATGATTGAGTTTTTCAGAAGTATTTTTTTGGTGCTTTGAGCAACACAAGCTGAGTGCTATTTATACTGGAGAGAAGGCAGACATCTCTACAGCTGAAATCTCCAAAACTCTGCAACTCACACCAAAACTATCTCCACCAGAGACACTCAACTTGCTTTGCCCAGGGAGCACTTTCAGGGGGCCATTATTAAACAGTAATAATAATGTTATTTATTAGCTAAAATCATAAATAAAATTTTCTTGCAGGGCTGCCAGGTTGGAACGCTGCACTTAAGCTAGCATGTTCTGACTCGTGATGGTGCCTGATATTAGTGACTTTGCAAACAGCAATTGTCATTTGGCAAATTGAACACTGGTTTAGGACTGGTATGTGATGGCAAAATTAAGGCAAATTCATCCATCCCTTTTTCATTGAATTGTTTTTATTTTCAACCTTTCCACGTTTGCTGTCCTCACTCATCTTTGCACAGCAGTAAATCCAACCGCAGCAGCCCCACACAGGTCAGCCTCAGAAGTCAAGTCTTACCCTATAGTATGAGTATCCCTGATCTAGATGGATAGACAGCACTACAGGCCAGAGGAATATGTATTTCTGATTTTGGGGTGGACTGTCCCTTTAAAATCAATTATGTAGTTGAAAATATACATTTAATAGAAGCCCACTCCATGTTTGAAATATTTCCCACATAAATACAACACTTCTGAAGGTTTTGTTTATGCCCAAAGTGTTGTAAAAAGTGCTGGTGTCAAATTGAAAATTAAAAAATAGAGAAAAGAGAAAAAAAGTAGCACAATGCTTAAAAGCTGCTGCGTCACATTTTGCACGACAAACAATAAAATAAACCCCAGTCTATGAGTTTCTTTACTTCCCAGCAGAGTGACTGGCAGCACAAGTAGAGCTGTGTGGCTTCAGGTCGTCCACAGAGAGGAGAAAAATGGTAAACTGTGGGGCCAGGCTGGTCATTACCTCTGTGACAAACACTTCATCAAAACCTTAGTTAATGATGTTACTGAGGAAATGAAATGTGCGCCCATGGTGTCTGTAAATCAAAATGAATCAGAGAAAACACTTGGTGATGGTGTCAAAGTTTTTACAGTGATAAAATATGGCGGTACCATAAAAAAAAGCTGGTTTTAGACTTGAGTTTGGTTCAGTTTAGTCTGTCAGGGAACAGAGGGTATTTTAATGTCAATCACATAAACTGAGCTGAGCAACATCCCAGTAATGGAACCTTGTAAACAGCGTCAGGTACCACAGGATGTGAAGTTTAAACTGACCCGGCGATCTCGCGAGACTTCGTATATCTCTTAATGGAAGCACGTGTGAAAATATCATGACATCGACGCCATGTTTACATGCTACCTGCTACATGCTACAGCTGACATTTCAGCTAAAAACATGGTGTAAATGGCGTCTTCTGTGGTTAAATTTTAATGTCGCAGCTCACGGACACTTGGATTACACCACACAAGCAGGATGGAGATATTTTGTGTTTGTTTTGTGTTCTTGTTTTTTACATTTACATTTGGTCTCCAATCACTGCCATTAGCTGCAACCCTGTTTTCTGCTGAAACTTCAGGATTGTTTTGTGAACTGAAGATCTTCACCCATCCTCACATCAGTATAGTAGTGAGTACATATTGAGTGGATTATTACTCAGCGGTGGAATCTCGCTTTAAAAGGCAACACTTTTAACAAATGTGTCGTCAGCTTCCTGCTGTCAAACGTCCCTTCCTGAAGAGGAGTTTCATGCTAAAATGATTTTCCTTAAGTCACTTACTAGAAACGCTGTTAAACTTTAAGACTACACTGAAATAATGTGACAGTCAAATAAGACCAACGCCTTTTTAAAAAAAAATAATTTAAAGAGTTTCTTTATCATCAGTCTCTAGTGTTACATTTTTCTCCTGCATCTGAGGTGTCATTTATCACCACCAGGGGGCCCTGTAGCATAAACTTTGTAAAAGTGACTGCAGCTCTGCAGCTCAGGCAGCTTCAGTAACATTATGCTTCAGGTGCTGCATTCACTCAGCTGCTCCTAGTGGTGAAATTCTGAGAATTTTCTTAGAGTTGTGATGTTTTCTAAGAAATTCCCTCAAAGTTCAGAGTAAATGCTGCCAAAGATAAAGTGAGTGAGCTCCTCAGGTGAGAAACTGTTCGGAGGAGGGAGGAGCACTTTTAACAGGCACAAGAGTTTCTCAAGCAGAGGAGGAAATGGCAGAAAGATAAAAAGGTGGAGAAATAATCTCCGAACACTGAACTGACAGCGAGTAAATGAAACACTACATTTTGTCCGGGGGCCACTTTTGCAAAATGAGAGGAAGCCAGGGGCCAGTTAATAAAGAAACATTATCAGACAAAATGAAAAAATTAAAAGGCTCATAAGTCATCTTTCTTTGAAATTCTGCATTTTCAAATGAACTCACTCATTTATTTAACTCATTAACTAAATCAAGTTGGCACAAGGATCGACACTGGGCCTGTATGACAGATACTAAAAAACAGATTTTTTTCTGCATTTAAAAGCTGCAGCTGCATGTTAGTTGTGAATGTTAAAGAGTTTATACAACACTAAATGTTGCTGCCTGGAACCTTTTCAATCATGCAGTCACTCAGATGCTGCTTTTATAACCATGAAGTGCTCCTATGGGACAATAAACTGCATATTTAAGCTCTTTTAATGTGTGCGGGCTAAAATGAAGCTTCCAAAGGAACAGCCAAGGGACATTACTGAACATTTACTAAGCGAACCAAAAACTAACAGAGCGAATCACTTTATTTTTTTATTGTGAATTAGAAACTGATTGGAGGACGACTCGGCACCATATCGGGGGACAGATTTGTCCCACGGGCTGCAAGTTGAGGATCACTGCACTACACATGGGATCACACAGGGATGATGTTTGAGGTCAGTCTCATTTGAGATGCACTCACATGATGCTGATCATAAACTTTATCTTTATAGTACATTTCTACCAAACCAAAGACAGCTGATAAATCTTACAGCCAGTGCAACGATGCTGTAACACCAGAAATGAAAATGATCACAACACTGAGTTGTTTGTAAAAAATGCAGCAGTGCACGAGTGATGACTGAGGTCTGTCTCAACCTTCACCAGCAGAGTGATCACACAAACACAGACATTCACGGACACATTCATATCAAACATATCAGATTTATTTTTCGATCAACCAATCGCATTCTTAGAATCACACCTAGCAACACTGTCAGCCACAGCTCCTCACTAAGATCAAAGTGTCTGTGTTTCCTCGCTCAGAGTTACTCTGAGAACTTTTCTAAATCACTCCTCAGCTAGAGCTCCTTGACAGGAGTGTTTAAGTTGAGTTAAGAGCTGTCTGAAAGGATTCTCAGAATGTTTGTGAATACAGGCCCTGCTGTTTGGAGTCTATCTCTGCTTTGCGTCATATAACATCACAGTAAGGAAAACCTGGGCTCGTACTCACAAACATTCTGAGAAAACTCTCAGGGAGGTTTTTAACTTAACCTGAAAATTTCTATCATGATTCATAGCTCAGGGGTGGTTCAGGAAATCTCTGAGCAACTCTGAGCAAAGAGGGGACACAAACTTTTATGTTAGTGAGGAGGTGTGGCTGACCCTGTTGCTTGGTTTCACACATGATTTTAAAGAACATGATTGGTTGATCCAAAAATAAAAAAAACTATAATAAAAGCCTGTTCACATGTGGATAGTTATGTGTTTATTATCTGCTGATGTTTATTTACCATGCTGATCATTTTAGCACTTGATAAATCTGATATTAACAGGGGAAGTCCACTGTGTCCATTACTGCCCTTTTGTGCTCCTGCTGTGTGTGGACATCCAGTGGAAATGAACTGAACTGTGTCACAATATGAGACGGTGACAGAGCTGTAACTGTTTGATCACTCTGCTGAGACAGACCCAAGTCATCACTGCTTAGTAATATAATATCTGAGTGTTGTGATCACTTTCATTTCTGGTGTTACAGCATCACTGCATTAGGCAGGTGATTTATCAGCCTTGACTGGTTTTATTTTCTTCTGTAGAACACTGTCACATCCCTGTGAAGCCTGACACATTCAGGAATTGCCAGAAAATTATATGTATATATATATAAAATGTTTATTGGACCCTTTATCACTTACATATGATATTCTGTTTGTATCATATTTGATATGTCAGGCATTTATGAAATTTCAGTGATCAAAATAGTTTTTATTTTAGAAACAAAAACAAATATTGTTCTTTGTCACATTTCACTTAGTTTGGTTCTTGCTTTTTTAAAAGAGGAAACTTTTTATTATAATCAGATAAATCTGAGCTAAATCTGACCAATATGACATACAATTATGATATTAAAGGTGTTGGAAATTCAAATATTATATATGATATTATTATAGCTTGTTTAAATACAGTAAATATTCATATTGGAACATTATCAACCAAATTAATGTTATTCTTACAGAACTTTTTTCAAAATTAGCAAAGATTTCATTACCAAAACAGTGGGACTCACTACATGAAGGCAGCCATGTAGGATTTTGCACTCAGGCGCAGGCTGCTGCCTGCAGTGCACTGATAGTCCACCAGAGGGCAGGAGACATGTCTCACATTACATACAACAGGTTGTTCAGTCCAGTATTGATCACACTGATGTTGTAGAGGTCTCAAATATGATGCTAATGGCTTTACAGGCTTAAGAAAAGTGATATATAAACAAAGAATATTTGTATTACTTTTATTATGTGTACGCATCTCTTATGAGATCGATCACAAACATCATCTGCACAATCTAATCTGCAGTGTCCTACTAATTCACTGTCGAACATTTCTACTTCCTCTTTATCTTTCTGACATTTGTTCTTCTGTTTTGAAAACTCAACGCTGTTAAAAGTTCTCCTCCCTCCTCAGAACAGTTTTTAAACTTAGGAGCTCTTTTAAGGACTAAAATGATCTGTGAATAACTTTTATCTTCACTAAGATCTACTCTGAACTTTAAGGGGAAATTCTTAGAAAACGTCACAATTCTAAGAATTTTCTCAGGTCTTCATCATTAAAAGCAACTCTTTGTATGAGGAAACTTAGTGAATACGCCCCTGCAGTGTGACTTGAATCAGATTCCAGTCAGATTCTGCAGATTTTGAGGTCAGATTTTGACCTCAACTTAGTTACAAGGTCAGAGGGTTAATAGGGAGCATCAACAGTTCTCATGTGGTTGGTGCAGAGAGTCAGAGCGAGCGTCTGTGAGTGTGTGAGACCTGGTGAATGCTGCGAGGTGGCCAGTGAGGTCATGGAGTTGGACAGGTTGAGGTTGGCAGTGATGCTGAGCTGGCTCTGGCTGGTGGGGGGGTAAGGGGAGGTGGGCGTCCTCAGCTGCTCCTCCCCTCGCTCCTCATCAGCCGCCGGCAGGTAACTGTCGATCAGCGCCTCCAGGAACTTGACGATCAGCTCGGCGTAGTCTGGGATCTGTGTTTGCTGAGAGGTCAGCAGGTGTGTGAACAGAAGAGGGAACATGAACATGAACAGAGGAGTTCATACAGACAGGAAAATCAATATTACGTAATCTGGATCCAAAAAATGGGAACTGTATTCCATTACAGTTACAGATAAAAAATATAATCAGATTACAGTTACATTTATTAAAAGTGAGGATTCTGAGTAGGATTACAATTTTTTAAATAAAGAACGATATCCTATCATGCACAGTGCACACACAGCTGACAATTCATTATCATGACCTCTAGTGAAAAAATGCTTCAGCCACATAAAACACTGACAGCTGCAAAGCTTAATCTATTATTGATCAACTACTAAATTAATCTGCATCTTTTTTGATTAATTGTTTGATTCAGTGTTTAATTTAAAAAAAAAGTCAATTCAGCTTCTTAAATGTGAAGATTTTTTAGTTTCTTCAGTCCTCTCAGACAGTAAACGGAATATTTTTGTATTGTGGACAAAACAAGACATTTGAGGACTTATTGATTAACAGAGAAAATAATCGACAAATGAATCAATAATGAAAATAATCATGACAGGAAAGACCTGAAACTTTGTGACAAGAGTGACAAGATTATGACAGGATTAATTAATCGATTATTGTTTGAAGTCATTGTTAAATTAAAAGTCTGATTTCAGCTTCTTTCGCAAATCAGATGAGTTGATTGATTGTTGATCATTCAGATGATTATGTAATTAGCAAACATACTGGGGAGTCAAACACGTCACCTTTCAAACCCTGGAAACCACTGAACCTGCATATATTAGAGGCCTGCATATATTTCTGATTCTGAAATGTGGTCGCAGTATTAAAGAGGACATTGTGGCAGACAGCGATGATGCTGCTGCTCAGGCCGTCTCAACGCACCCACGAAGCCAGACCCGAGTTAGCATGCTGATATTAGAAACTAAAACTAAAAGTGCATAAATGAAGCTGAAATCGTCTCTACTGGGTCTAAAATATGCCTGGCTGAAACACCAGCTTTCAATACAGACACTGATTACCTCGTACAGAAACAAATTAGGTTTGGACTTTTGGCTGAAGAATTGCTTTCCATTTCCAGAAAGAAAGAAATCTTATTCTGTCCTCATTTTTTTAGCAGTTTAGATGACAGTGACATCTTCTGAATGCTCATCACTGTATTTTGGACCTCAGTGAAAACAGAGGAAGCTCCAGATGAACGTCTTCTTAAAATCCATTCTTGGTAAACGTCCTGTGTACTTCTGTAAAATACCTTCTCCAGTTTCAGTTCTCAGAGCAGATCATCAGGACGGATCATTACCAGCGTTCCCAGAATCTGTCCTCAACTCAGCAAAACTGAATTTTTTGTACTGTTATGATTTTTCTGTAGCTGCGTCATGCATTTTTTTTGTCCTACTTTATTAGTTTGTCTTTTTGTTGACCGTCTCACATTAGAAGGGTCAACCAATGTGCCCTTATGGGATTTTTTTTTGGCTCCTCCTGCACATTTGAGTTATTGGGTTTTTTTTAACTTCACAATCACTCTGTACTGTATGTATCATGTTCCTCATTTTACTGATCTTTTATGTATCTTCTTTTCTTATGTGCAAGAAAATAAAATAAACTTATTTAGTCATGTTTGTTGTATCTTGTACACTGTGCTTTAATTCTGAAAAGTTACTTGTGTGTCTATTCTAACTTTCTGACTCTGAGTGACTGAAGGAGCTACAGACAATGTTACTAAACTCTCAGTCATGTCATTCAGCAGCTACTACATTTACTATCAACTAAAAACTTCAACTCATCTCCAGCCTCTCTGCTACTGCTCTGTGTGTGTGTGTGTGTGTGTGTGTGTGTGTGTGTGTGTGTGTGTGTGTGTGTGTGTGTGGTAGATGCTCTATATATCACCATACCAATTGGCAGGCTGGTTGCAGAGCTGTCATGTAATTGCTTAGTAAGCTGAATATTTCCTGCGTGGCGGCCAAGAGTCCCTCAGAGAAAATGAAAAAGTGACGGGAGGAAAGAATCATTCGTACCTTAGAGAAGGGTCCGGCAAACCTCCAGAGTCCATTAAAGCCAAAGCCTGTGAAATGAAACGGAGGGAGAGGAGAGGAGAGGAGGAGGAGGAGGGGGAGGAGGAGGAAGAGGAGAGGGGACGTGGAAGACAGTGTGAAAATGCTTACGTACAAAAAGCACAGAGCGGTTATAAGTTCAGTTAAGTGAGCAGTGTGAGCATGTGAGTGTGTATTACTTTGTAAATAGGAGGGCTGGTACTGGGGGGGCGACTCCTCGTGGTACACCACACTCTGGACGATGCCGTGGACGGGGTTCAGGAGGTTGGTGTCCTGGCACATGGACAGCACAGTGTTGATCTTTGAGTCCAGCAGGTTGTGGCTGAGGAGGAGACAAACACATCAGGAGTGTAAATCACAAGTTTCATCACAATAAGATATTATATCGATTCTTTCTACAAAGATACGATATTTGATGATATCATGATCATGATTTGTGACACAGACATGCCAGGGGAATTTCAAAGTAAAGGCGTATCTTAAAGATGATGATATAGATCAATATTTTCACTTTGCATCGATCATATTGGATTGTTGAAAATGATTCAATGTATTGTCACACCCCTACTACACCTGTCATTCTGTCTGCATGAACACATGCTGACAGTGTACTGTACACTGAGGCTCTGACTAAATGACACGTCTACCTGTTGTAACAGCACAAGTATTTTTATAAGTTGACATTATAGCATAGCAGCAGTTCAACTTATCTTAAGTGGACCTGAGAAGCCACAGGGGTCTTTTAATACCACAGCGAGGTACATAATGTGCTTTTATATTCACACTGACACTCAACAGTCAGACTGAATGTGTACTTGTGTGACTGTTTCACATTTGCTGTTTCCTCTTCAAAGCAGAGCAACAGAGAGGAGCGAGCTCACATTCATTCATTTTAAAGAACAAAGATGGACTTTGATAACGACTTTGATCAAACTAAGAGTGAGACTTCGGGTGCTTTTCTTCCAGCAAATTCGTCTCCTCCACTTTCTTCTTCTCCTCGTGTCTTAGCTCCTCCCAGCGAGGACGTGTAAGAGAGACATGAGGAAGAGACGCGAGGACAGAGGAGACGGAGCTACAAAATGACATATGAGAAAGTCCAGACACACTTTTTTTTTAAAAACAATTTCAAAACTTTACAGTATTTATTTCTATGACTAAACAGATTAACAGAACTGATTACTAGTAGGTTTCTTACCGATGTTGATTTTAATCAGCATTTAATATTCCTTTTAAATCTTCTAATTTAAAAAGGTGACCAATCAGTGTTATTTGTTTACTTGCATTATTGTATCTGCATGATAATACACACAGCTGTGTAAAAATGTGTGTAGATTTTACTGTAAAATAAAAAACAAACAAAAAAACTGCTGCTTTGTGTGATGTACATGACACTAGAAAGTCAGCACGCCACTGCAAGTAGTTCCCTGATTAGTCCGTTAAAAAGTGTGTGACAGTGATCTCACAGTAATAATCTCTGAATCATCACTGTACCAGACGCCTTCTTTTCATCCCGTCTCTACATATTTGTGTCATTATTCAGAACAAGCAGCAATTTGCTGACTAATAATACTAACAATGATAATCAGTTATTTCTTCATCGGCTCTTTGCAACATCAAAGGACATCGGAATCATTAAAGTGCTGCAGAAACTTCTGTCAGTCAGAATTTGATTTCCCTGTGTGTCTGTCCCGATGATGCAAAACTGTCCAATCAACGTCACATCTCTTGATAAAAGTCTTCTGTGTAGGACACACCGCTGTGTCCTCGCTCTGAGCTCCTCCAGGTGCATTTAAGGAACTGGAAGCTCCTTCATGATGGCGGGGGAGAGAGGAGATGAGGAGGCAGAATTCATCTTAATGAAAAGCATCCTTCGTCTATACTCGTCTGTTGCACAATGCTGTCTATTTTAAAGGGACAGTTCACCTCAAAATCATATTTTTCCTCCAGCCTGTGGTGCTGTTTATCCAGCTACACTTTTTTGGTGCGAGCTGCAGAGTTTTGGTCCTACTCACATCCCAGTCACTAGGAACAGAGTGTTCCCATGACGACCTCCGCATTAGACTCTAAAAAGAACCCAATAGATTTCCAACTCGAAATATTTCAAATATTTCTAGTTGGACAAGAAACTCCTGGAAAAAGAAGAAGGGAGGAGAAGGCGTTGACTTACACAACTGGGAAAACCTTTGGGAAGACGACGCTAGCTTCAGCCAAGTACTCGTACAGAATCCGCTGGTCAAAGTCATCAGTGGTGTATTTGACCTGGGTGGCCTGAAAATCAGAGCATCAGTCAGAGTCAGTAACTGCAGCATGTGATGATGATCTGTCGCGTCCCGTTGTGTACAGAGCGCGTGTTGTGTTTCCTCACCAGCACAGTGAGCAGCAGAGCCTGGATCTTTGGGTCGGTCAGCACCTCTTCGTCCAGCAGAACGTTGGACTCTGATACAGACACCTTGCGAAGGTGAGAGTTTGCGATTCTTTGTGTTTCTGTAATGGTGAGAGGACTCACAGTTAATATTCCCTCAGACAAACCGCATCACATCAGACGTAGAAGTAAAGCACCGCGCGCTCACCGATCTCGTAGTCATTCTCTGCTACACGCCTCATCTTGGGAGGGGTGGTCATACCCGACTCCATCTCTGGTCTCTTTGGTGCTTTAGAGTCTGATATGAGATGATCGAAGCTCTTCCTGGTGCCTGGAAAACACACAAACACAACAAATACATTTCACTCATTCTTGAGAATTGGGACAAAACTGTATTTTTAGGGAATTTAATTTTTACTCTTCAATTATGCTGAAAAATATATTTTAAAGATCAAACTCTTGGCTATTAAACCCTGTAATGGACCGACCTCCTAGTGACATTTTTTATTAAACAGCATTTTTGCAGCTGAGGACTTGCATTTTGTCAAATTTGTCAGACAAACAGATTAGGTGTACCTTGAATTTATTTGTTGATAGAAACTTATTCAAGCTCTTATGAACATATATTTAATGTATACAACAGAAAGAGTAGTAGAGTAGAGAGCAGGGAGAGTATGAAAAGGTATTAGTTTTAGATTTTAGATTTAGATTTTATTTTTTTAAATACATTTTTTGTGTGACGGGTGTTTTCTGACACAGAGCAAGTTTAGAAATGCGATACAATGTGTGATTTACAGTGTAGGGCTTCAACATTGTCGTTGTGGATGTTCCTCCACAGTACAGATGAACATAAAGGCAGGGATAACTAAATCTTACCCAGGAGCTTCTTGGTGTTGGCCTGTGAGGGCTGACCCATGTCCAGGCTCATGGACTTGCGTGTTCGGGGGCTGATCTGGCCCACCGTGGGGTAGTGATGGGCTGAAAGGTAGCGCTCTGAAACCTGAGGTGACGTCCACGGCTGAGTCTCTCGCAGAGTTCTGAGAGGACGGCGGACAGACAGCAGTCAGGGGACAGAAGACAACTGGATGGATCATTTAAAAAATAAAAACCTGATACAAACCAAACTGTGACACACTGGACATCTCACCACATTTTAATCTCACTGTGTTTAAATTATCTGTAAAATTAGATGTACACTGAGCTTTTTTTTTTTTTTAAAAAGGGACAGTTCACACCAAAATCCAAAATACATATTTACTTCTGGCCTGCAGTGCTGTTTATCCATCTAGACAGTTTTAGTTGATATCAGCTGTAGAGATGTCTGTCTCCTCTCCAGTATCATGGGACTAAATGGCACTTGGGTTATGGTGCTCAAAGCACCAAAGAAATACATTTGAAAAATTCAAAACCACTGTCTCTTTCTAAAAATCATGACCTGGTTACTCAAGATAACTCACAGACCTTGTTGAGAGCAGCTTTATGTTGGAACTACTTTCTTTCTGCAGTAGAATCTAACACAACTACTTTACAATCTACCCAAATGACTTTGTTTCCTACTAGAAAGCAAACATTCTGCCTATATCGTTCTGGATGGATCAGACCACGTCCCCCCTGGTTTTTTCTCCTCTGTTCAGCGGCTCACCTGCAGCTGGGATCAGTGATGTGACTGGAGTATGTGTCCATGGGTACTGGGTCCATGGACAGGTCAGAAATCAGTAGTGACTTCCTGTGTTTGAGGCTGCAGCGGCTCCGGACCTCCTCAGATACAGTGAGCAGAGCTGCACACAACAACAGGAGGGGATGAATATCATCAGAGACAGCAGGACCAGCAGCAGGTAAAGCTCTACAGTGTGTTTGTTAAGTAAAGACCCCTGGATACGATAAAGGACTGGATGCTGCCTGCTGAAAAAGTAGCCGTTGGTAAATATTAGGGCAGTGCAATTAAGTGAAATATTGCAAACGCTTTAAATTAGTAGTCCCCCACATCTCTAACCTACCTTTCCCCCACCCTCTGTTTGCTCTTTCCTGCTGATCATACTACCTACTTTGCCTCCATGTGTTTACCTTGTTGCCTTTACAAACACAGTAATTCATGTGCACCGTGTGTAAGATGTGTAGGATCTTGGTTTAATGTACAGCACATGTACAACGCTGCTCCTCCTCCTGTTACCTTTTTTCTGATGCTTTTGAATTTTATTTAGCAACTTTATGATTTTACTGAAAACTCAATAAAAACAATTTGTAATGAAAAAAGTTTCTTGAAGGACCTGTAGCCACCCTTTAATATGATTATAATCTTTAATATGAATACACTTTGACAGATGGTATTTCACATGGTGCAGGGTAGGTCTGAGATGAGATAAAAATTCCACAGAGTGTGTTTCATACCAGCCAGATAGGCCACACTGTGGGTGTTGACCTCAAACTTGTCACATTTCAGATGTTTACTGATGAGAGCCAACAGTGTGTGCAGGATTCTCACTGTCCTCGCTACTGTGGTGGGTGACGGATGTCTGTAGCCTGGAGACACAAGTTAGAGACATAAAGACAGTCAGAGACATGCGGACACACTTACAGGGTAGATTTATTTATCAACAGAGGTGAGAAAAGACGCAGCTCCCTTTTTGTAACTCCTAAAAACAATGTTAAAGTTATATACAGCAGATTGATTATTGATTGGTAGATACTTCTGCATGCAGTGGTGCTCAGTATCACTCTGACTTCCTTCCTCAAACACTGAAGCTGAACTGAACTCTGCTCACTGTGAAAATGAAGGACTGAATCTCACTTGACAGCACAGCACATGTTGTATGTGACTCATATGAACATGATCCAGCTCACAGCACACTGTCCTCAACACTGGATGCGAGTGTATTTCTGTCAGCGGCTGCTTTACCTTTCAGCAGGTGTCCCACCAGTGCAAAGTTGAAGTTGGCGCTGAAGTTGAGGCCCACAAAGTGATCCATCTGCTTACAGTGCCACTCTAAAGGACGCCTGATCTCCATGAAGACTTCCTCTGGACTCTGCAGGAGCACATGAGGAGGACAAGAGTGGGACTGAGTCATGCTGTCATTTAAAAATCCACTTTCTGCACACAGTAGTAGGTCTCATCGTGTGTTCAGTGAGTCAAAGATGAGTCTCAAGTTTGTGTTAAAAGACCCTATTCATTTTCATTGGCAACAAATTCTCCATTACTCAACATAAAGGATGTCTACATATATCAGTGAGTTCACTTTAAGACGTTTTAATGCCACTATTGAATTATTTTTGCAATAAAAATAAACATCAAATGTATAATTATAGGTGTACTCATATGAGTAAATACTAATACTGTCTGGTCAAGATTATATGAGTTAAAGACAGAAAGAACATTTGTCCAAGCATGTTCGTCAGTGTGAAAAAATAGATTTGTCCTTTACGATATTAATCTGACTGTCCTCCTCCAGGCTGCAGTATTATTACTGTGGTTCTCTGTTTTATACTTCATTCAATGACTTTTAAATAAACAAGTAAACACCATCTAGTTTCATGTGGCTCACAGACAGTCTGTGGTCAGAATGACTCTGGTCAACTTCCTCATGTAGATTTGACTGATGATTGCGCCACTTTTACAGCTCGTCTTCTGTCCAAACACTGGCGGTTCAACAACTATTTACCAGAAATGTTTCCTACACATTAATTAGCTGATATAGTTTCTCCCCTTTATTGCTGGAACAGGAGATGTGATGTGAAAAACAAAAAATAATGATAATAAGTAACTGGGAGAGAAACATCTGTAACACCTAACTGACCTCACGCTCTCCCCCTGTCTACCAGAATCCCCGTGCCCACCCCAACCCTGGACTGCATTTAAGCTGTAGTTCCATCTGAGAGTAAATCTTCTAAAAATCTTTCAGCTTGTCCTGAGTCATAAATCAGATTCTCTCAAGGTGAAGTGTGTCCATCAGTTCTGTGACCCAGAATTTCAGCGTCGGAACATCTTTCTCTTTCCAGAATAACAGGATTAGCTTCTCCGCAGTAATAAGGCTGTTGTTGTGCCTGTTTCTGTTTCTTTATATCTTTGGATATCCCCACGATTATTAAAAGTGGGTCTGGGTCTATCTGAACATTCAACTCAGACAGAAAAGAGGAGACATCAACCCAGTAAACACAATCATGAAGTCAATCACCTTCCTCTGAATTGCATTTTTTTTTTTACGCATGAGAGAGACCTCTGGAAATATTTGATGTAATCTGTCCTTGGAATAGTCTGTGTATGATTTTAAACTGTTTTAAACAGCGATGAGTGTTCCTGGAACATGTAACCCAGACTCTCATCCCATAGGTCATGTTGTACCCAATTCCTTTTCCTACTCGGCTTTTAGGTCAAGTAATATATCATATAAATGTGATATTATATGACCTAACGTGGCTAACCCCTTTAATCATTCATCCAGCCTGTCCCTGTGTTCTCAGGATGTACTTTGACATAATGTCTGACTTGAAGGAACCTAAAAAGAGTTTTCTGTGGCAGACTGTAGCCTGTTTTAGCCTGAACACACCCTCTTCACATATTCAAACATCTACATCACAATCATTTCAATTACTCACCATGGTTTCACACAGATACATAGTTTTACATGTTATTTTGTTAATGATTCACAATTCCATAATTATCCAACTAGACAGGCTGATCTCTTCATCTCCCACTGTACAGAACATCCTGCTGTCAGTTTTCTATCAAATATTGCTGGAGAAATATTGTGGAGTTTTGTGGAATGAAAATGTAATGGATTCCTTTTTGTCAGTCTGTGTATAAAAAGAGACTCAGAACTGCTCTGCTGTTAAAAACATTTGCTTTGGAAAAATACGACCACTGTAAAACGTAAAACTCCAGCTTCTTCATATGTGGCTGTACGCTCTACCAGCTGAACTACAGGGTCGCCCCATGTATGATTCTGCTTATTTTACACATGCAATTTTCAATTTTTACATTCAGGGTGTATTGATTCAGGGTGTACACCTCACACACACTCTCCTTCATATGTTTGTCTTTTTGCATTTTATGTGTGTGTGAAACAAATAAACCATAAAAACAAAAGATAAAACAAGAATGCATTCAAATGCACCCACTACTACTAGCAGTGCTACTTACCTATATGAGTAGAAAGCTTTGTAACTGGGGCTGTGGTGTGCTCAGCAACATCACACAATATGTGTCAATTTGTTCTGATCTACTGTGCAGCATTACTTTACTTTCTCTAGAAATAAACAATATATTATATACAGTGGGTGGGACCAGAGGAAAATGATAGTTCCAGAATGTGACTGTGCAAATGGACTAAGTGTGAAGAGACTTTTTAAACACACTGTCACACGTGTCCTTGTGCAGCGCTCAGTGCAGCCTGGCTGAGCTGTCCTCACCATAATGAGAGTGTGTGTATTATGAAAGCTGTATTGGCTGTTAGTTCACGCAGCATTAAAGCAGAGGAGACCTTGTACAGTGTGCGTTTTACCTTGTCATTGAAGACGCGCATCGTGTCCAGAGTGTGGAGGTTCTGCTCCAGTAGGGCCGTCCCGGCAGAGTAAAGGTTCACTTCGTCCAGCTGCAGCACTGCCACCGCCACCCAGAACAGAGCTTTGTGCATGGGAGACTCCTGCAGACAGACACGCACACGTACAGGGTGGAATCAGGCACGGATCAACTGCTGGCTACTCAACTAATGTAGAACATAGGCCTCGGAGATATTGCTGAAAAACCTATCATGATAGTGAAGTTTAATATCGGTCGATATCAATAATTAACTACATATTGTGAACTAAAACTACTAAAACTGGGTTTGAGGGTTTACGCTGTATTAATCAATTATGGATCGATTATCAAACTAATTGGCAACTATTTTGATAATGAGTGAATTGGTTTGAGTCATTTTTTAAGGAAAAAAGTTACAATTCAGCTTCTTAATGTGAACGTTTCTGACAAGATTGTGAGAGGATGGATTAACTGATTAATCGAGACAATGACTGGCAGATTAATTGACAGATTAATAGTTTGATCATCAATTTAGTGTTTTGAGTCATTTTTAATTTAAAAAAAACTTCTCTAATTTCTTTACTTTTCTCTGACCAAACAAGACATCTGAGGACATCATCTTGGACTTTGGGAAACACTGATCAACATTTTTCACCATTTTCTGACATTTTATAGGCAAACAACTAATCTATTAATCAAGAAAATGATTGCGAGATTCATTCTGAAGGTTGAAGTATTAATATTGAGCAGTAAAGAAGCAGTGTGGGGGCACTCCGCTGTGACTACAGGTGGATGTACAGCTGTTTGGTACCTTGCTGAGCAGAGGCTGCAGCTTGGTCAGAGCGATGACTGTGGCCTCTATTAATACTTGGCTGTTGTAATTGTCGGGCCCCTTCAGACAGCTCTCCAGACCCTGTGACGGAAAGGGAAGTGCGAGAAGGAACAGCAGCAAGAAGTGGGCAGAGCAGGGACAAGGAAGGACAGTAATCCATTATATAGAGGTTCATTCCACAACATAACACTAAGAAATATTCATCAGATTTCAGCTGTGAACATTAATTCATTAAAGTCACTTGAAGAAAGCTTTTGATCACAATGACATAAAAGAAAACCTTTGTTACATAAAAGCCTAATAACAACCTCCATACCAGCCTTTTCCAGTTTCAGAATATCATTGATCTACATACACATCATCCAGATTTGAGAAATACAACTTATCTCAGTGAAAATGTGTACAAGACCTCCTTCTGCATCAATCAATATTTTTCATTTTCCTCTCTATCACACATCTGAGTGTGTCTTAAGTGCTCTTTAACCATCTAGATAGTTTTTGTGTGAGCTGCAGAATTTTGGAGATATAAGATGTCTGCCCTCTCTCTAATATAATGGAAGTAGATGGCACTCTGATAGAAACAAAAGCCAACCTTGCTGTGGGCAGTTTCATGTAGGAACTATTTTCTTTCTGTGGCAAAATCTAACGGAATTTTTTTTTGCTACTAGAAAGAAAACAGTTCCTACATGAAACTGCTCACAACAAGATGTGTGGATTGTTTTGAGTAAACAGGTCAGGATTTCTGGAAAGAGACACTTCTGTTGAGGTTTTCAAATGTATTTTTGGTGCTTTGAGGTATCTAGAGGGATAAATAGCACTACAGACAAGAGGAAAAATATGCATTTGTAAGTCTGCGGTGAAGGCAAGACAAAGGAAATGTGTCTATCTCGATAACAAAAAATTGGAGGTGTGGGTAAAACTTGACAGATGAAGGTGAAGCGGCCTGATTGGACAATTACACAGGCTGCTTTCTGCTAACAGAGGTGTGACAGAGTTGTAGGAGTGATTGTGTGCTCTCACCCGGTCTATGCTGAGCAGAGGGCTGGCCTTGCTGAGGATTCGGATGATCTGCTTGATCTGGCCGTGGCTCACCCTCTTACTGATGCAGCCGAACACCACCAGCGCTCTGGGCTGGAGAGACGGGTTGTACTGGAACGCAAACCTGCGATACAAACACACACAATCCCACATGTTCTATACTACTGCACAGTCAGGTTCCTGCAAAAGATGCATTAAAATAAGATGGAGGAGGGTCATACTTCTGTGCGAGCTCTGTCCACTGGTCCAACCACTTGCAGGCTGGGATGTCCCTCATACAAGCCTGCAGGAGACACAATGCAGAGCAGACAGACAGAATCAGAGGACACGTCTTACACACAGTGAAGTGCAGGACAGTGTCAGCTTCAGTGCAAGCTACGCTACATGTTTTCATTACTGGTTGATT
Organism: Lutjanus campechanus; assembly: GCA_027495735.1. Taxonomy (NCBI): domain Eukaryota; kingdom Metazoa; phylum Chordata; class Actinopteri; order Lutjaniformes; family Lutjanidae; genus Lutjanus; species Lutjanus campechanus. The sequence continues at coordinate 79,010 of JAJHUR010072903.1, forward strand.
CCACTAGGCGTGGTATGTCTGTGCCAGTTTTGATCCATCCTCCACACATCTGCAGCCCC
>JAJHUR010072904.1:0-17201 GCA_027495735.1 Lutjanus campechanus
AAACAAATCTTTAGTCAAAATGTAAACACCCACTGCTTATAAAATAAAAAAAAGATGTCAAAACTTAAATAACAGTTGCCTTGCATATTTTTTTTGATTACCATCAAATGAGGTAGAATATCAGTGCTGAAAGTGTTGCCTCTAATTTCTTGTGTAAACATAAAATGGATATAACATGAAATGTGGTAAGTTAGAATGTCAGTGCTGAAACTGTACAAATAATACTAATAAAATACAAATGTTCTTTGAAGGCCAAAACGCACTAAAAGCAGCATTTTAGGAAAAGGTCACAATTTTTATGCATATACTTATTTCTTTAGTATTGTTATTGTTAATTATAGTTTATTTCTTAAGTGAAATATTGTCTTTTGAGAGGAAATCCTCACCTTTTTTCAGGTCAGTCTTTATAATGACTGGTGAACGGTGCACAATATTCATGTTTTTGTATTAAGGCAGCCGGGATCATTTACATCAGTTTGGCTCAGAGAGTTTACGTCAGTGAGGACATGTTAGTCAGCAGCAAACAGCAAACTGCACACTGACACACACAGAGGAAATGAAGACGGAGAGAGTGTCTGGACAGTTCATCATGACTTACATTTATGCAGCGCAGTGACAAATGTTTTGTGGAGGAGATGAGTGTCTGTCTGTTACTGAGCCAGATATTTTACTCTGCTGTGTATGAACCACAGAACTGTACAGTGACGTCAGGAGTCAAGATCAAAAAAGTTTTTATATCAAGTCGGCACATCTGTCCATATTAACACGCTCTCTCCCTCCCTCGCTGTCTGATGTGGGTCGGCTTTTTTTTTTAACTTTTACCTCATTTCAGGTGGAGCTGCAGCTCCATCAGCACTCGCTCCTCACATCCATGCCTTTTTTATTCCATTTAGCTCTCCCCAAATACATATTGCGGGTGCAGAAAAAAATCTGTGGTCCTCATTTGCCACTCCAAAATTTAAACATGTTCGGAGTGGGGGTGTCAAGGCAGTTTTTCAGTATTTGTGAGCAGTGTACATACTGTCCTAAAGGTTATTTTCAGCCCTTGTGAACTGCTTCTTCAGGCATACCCTCAGATGATCTGCCGTCCTCCTCAGTACCGCACCACTTTTGTTCTCCTCTAGTCGTAGTCACCCCAACTCTTGACCCCTGTCATTTATGAATAAAACATGCAACCTTGCTGTTGCATAGTAACCAGTCTGAGGCAGAAGTAGACTTGAGTAGTGGGTGCACCCGTGCGTTCACACCTGCATGTGTTCGTGTGTGTGAAAAAGGGAGGACAAGCGGTATATTCGAGAGAAAAGCACCCCGGTAGCTCAGAGTGGAAGTCCTTTCAGGGCGGAGTGGACGTAAAGGTCAGAGTGTCTGTCAGAGAACCGATGGGGATCAGAAGGGGTCAGCAGACAGTGGCGGTCATCTCGCCCGCAGCCACGCACTCACGGAGTCAGGCTGCTCAGAGCACATTAATAAAGCATTCATAACACTCTGAAAATCACAGCAACCTGACCCCACCACCCCGCTACCACACACGTAAAGAATATTGAGTCGAGCGACTGAACTAAAAGTGGACAGAAAGTCTATAAACGTCCAACGTCTTGTGCTGTTTGAACACTCGCTCTGGTGACATTTCTCCTGTGCCGGTGGTTTCTGTTTGAAGAACATTAGCAAATGCTCTGTGGTATTGACTCAGAAAACTCAGTGCTACAACGCTCACTAACAGCTATAGGAATTTATTGTGTTTTAGTTTAAGACAAGTGTTTCTTAAACTGTGTTCTGTGAATTTAATCCCATGGACACCCTGTTATCAGTCCTTGTGGATGCACCATTTTGCGTATCTTGGGTATCGAGCCTATCATCTTGTTGAATTGATCTTTATCTGCTGTGCTAGACTCTGTAGCAACAATAGTCCATATTACAGTCTCCTATCCCCCTCCTCTCTGTAAAAACACATACCCTTTCCATACATACTCATAACTGTAAAAACACCATGCCCACAGATCCATTTTCTGATAGATGTAAAAAGAACTTTGTGGTCTATGTGTGACCTACGAGAGGAAGATATTCTAAGAACATTCATTATCTCAAAAGAAATTATCCGCATCCATGATTTATGCTAATCTCTGACCATGTATTCAAGGCTTAAATTCCTTTACAACTAAAAATAGAGTTTCCTTCACTTGCCACCGGCCTAAAGATATTATTAATGTGCAAAAAAAAAAGGGGGAGATACAGTACTAAAGAGAACGATCGTGGGGAGACTGTGAAAGGAAACAGAGCGATACAGAACAAATTCAGATCAAATAGAAAGGCTGCTGTGTTTGATAGCTATTCCCTCTGAGGCACACCACACATCCTCTACAACAGGGGAGCATTAATGATTGGTCCAGAGGAAGACACTGGTACAGTAATGATGCAGGGGGTGTGGCAGTCGGCTTTCAGACCAGCTGCTGGAAAGCATCTTTATAAGATAAGATAAGGCTTTTTTGATCTACAGAGGGGACCTTCAGGTGTGATTGTAAATATATGCAATTTAAAAAAGACACTATACAAAGACAATTAAAGGGATAATTTGGATTATTTGAAGTGGGGTTGTATGAAGTAGTTATCGATAATCAATGCATTGCCTACCGTAGATGGCGGTCTGCACACAAAGCAGAGGGGAGCAACAGCATGAAAGCTAAGCGATATGCTGCTATGGACAGGGTCAGTGAGAAAAGGTATTTTAGCCACTTCAAAAAAGGTCCAAGTGTAAGAAGTGTACACTGTATTTAGCATATTTTCTTTATTTTACAGACAGCCATTTCTCATGGGAAACCACCAAATATTGCAATCTCCAAACCAATCAAACTAACAGATCGAGGCAGTGGTAGACCAGCAACTCCTGTGTTCTGCAAAGTAAAAATACTGATTTCACCTGTGGATTTTGTTTGTCTTATTGTGCGCCTTGTGTTTTAAAAGGGTAGATCGGAGTCACTGAAGTCACACAATAAGACAAACAAACTAACAGATCAAAGCAGCAGTAGACCAGCAACTCCTGTGTTCTGTTCTAAAATTACTGATTTCACCCGTGGACTTTGGCTAGTTTGGAGATTGTGAGTTAGAAACAGCAGTTTCCTGGCGTAAGAGGCTGCGTAAGACACTGATTATGTTCTAACCCTAGCAGACACTTAAACTGATATAGATTTTTCAAGTGGATCTTTTTTAAGTGGGTAAAATACCATTTGTTGCTGACCCTGTCCACAGCAGTACAAGGCTTATCTCCTGTACTTGGTGCCAGTCTCTGCTTCTCCAAACTGGGAGGCCAACTACTCTAGCAAATACACTGACTATTAATAAGTAACTCATGTGACCTCACTTTATATAATACAAACTATCCCTTTAAACTCAAACTTAGAGGGCGTGCAGTATACATACAATACCCTGGAACAGTGTTGTACATTTGGAGCTGATGACAAAGAATGTGATAACTCTTGGTAGGTATGTCATCATAATCATTTCATCTCATTATCCCATCTCTCCTCACCCCTCTGTTACCTCTTCCGTGTCGCTGCCTCAGAGCTCAGGTAGGTACCACAAATGAACCGAGCTTGTGTTGTGTTGCATGCAGTGTGTGTTGCATGTTGCACTGGAATGTAAACTGACCCAGATAATATATATTGTGCAACAGTATCGTTATTGTGCCTGACTGCAAGTGTCTACTCTCTGTTCTTCCCAGAATATCAACCAATTAGAGATTTTTGGAGACATGTCCACGCCTCCTGACATCACCTCTCCATCAGTGAGTAGCTGTCATACATACACAGCTTGTGATTTACATACATGGGAAATATGTCAATATTATATCAGTATCATGACATGAGACTGGATATCATCTTAGATTTTGCATACCATTACATCATGATATGGCTTAAGTGTTTTCTTTTCCTGCCCGCTTAATCATTATGTCTATAATATAAGATAGCAAAACATCTATCAAGGTATTTGGTCAAAAATATTGTGATATTTGGTTTTGTCCAACCCTGCAAACCTTACTAATGGAAAAGTATGTGCATATTCCAACAAATTTTACTTAAAGTAGTCAATATGCTGTAAAAATATCTAGATATTATTGATAAGATCAGATAAGATAATCCTTTTTAGTCCCAAAACAGGGAGATCATCTGTGTTACAGCAGCAAGGGGATAGCAAATAGAAGGAAGCATCACAGTTAATAGTAAATAAGTATTTAAGTAATATGACCAGAGGAAGTATAAAAAAATATGAACAATATAGACAAGAAGAAATGAGGATAGAATAAAACTATAGAGCAGTATAAATAAACTCAGAGGTTGAGTTAACACCAGTACAAAGTTGAAATGTAGATATTGCACAGTTTGATGTGGTATAATAATGTACCTGAGGAGAAATATTGCACAGTGTGGTATACATTCATATTTCCCTGAGTGGAATGTTGTTATTGCACTTTGATTTATATGAATACATAAGTCACTTAGTTTGGTGTGTGCTCTGCTGGGAGCAGTGCTGGTTGTACAGCCATGTCGCCCAGCCCTAATAAAATCACAACTGTATTACCACTGATGTATTTTTGCCTTGTTTTTTCCTCCATCCGCAACCTATGCCAGACCCCCGCCTCTCCAGCCAACACCCTCGACCCCTCACAGGGCCTGCAGCCTCCCACGGAACTGTTTGCTCCCTTCAATCCCGCGTCTGTGCCCTCAGGTAGGACCTTGTTCATTTTCTGCTTAAATACACCACGGCTACAAGCGGAGGGGAAACAAACACAGCGGGAGAGACAGAGAGAGTCGAGACAGGAGATGAAGGGGAGAGTCAGAAGATTCGGAGGCAGAGGGCAGAGGAGAGAAGAAGAAGGTGGGGGCTGAGATAAATAGAGAGGGACGGAATAGAATTGAAATGTAGATGAGGGGAGGGGAAAGAGGAGAAAAGGTGGTATTGGTTGTGTGTTGAATATGAAATGCATCATTAGCTTGCCGCCTCAGATGCTGCTGATTTACCTGTGGCTCAGGCTACTGTGGCGGTCAGAGGAAAGTAATAAAACATGCTGAGATGATTGTAGCCAAGACTCCTCTGTATGCACGGGGCTGCTGTGAATTAGACGTTGGTGTATACTTTATAGTTTTCTCCTCCTTTACTCCCCTCCTCAACTCTGTGCGTCTCCTCTCCTTCTCTCCGTCTTCGTGCATATGTCAGCATGGCAGGGCGGCCGGGGTTAAATGTCAGCTCTCTCTGCTGTAGGTAACGACTGGAGACCAGAGACGGGAGACTAGCCAGTGTGTAATAGAATAAGCTTCTACTGATGAGTTTGAGTGATTTTAATGAGTGTGTGTTGAGCTCTGCCTTTTCATAATGACTCTGCCTCATTCTGGAGGTAATTATGAGAGTTCACCATGACCATTAAGAGACACCACATTATCTGCAGGCAGAAGTAGGGCAGCACTCTCTGGTGATGCATGGGTTATTATCTGTGTGTGTTTGTGTGTAGTGGAAAAGAAGCAGTGATGAGCATATGCACTCTGGGTATTTTAATCAGTTCCTCTTCTGTCTTATTTTATTATTATTATTATTATTTTTGCCTCATTGTTAAAGGGACAGTTCGCCCCAACATAAAAACATATTGTTCCTCTTACCTGTATTTCCTGTTTATCCATCTAGATCAGACCTGGGCAAAATGCGACCTGGGGGCCAAATGCGGCCTCCTGAAAGGTTTCATGTGGCCCACAAGGCCAACGTGGAAATACCAAAAATTTGTATTTTGCCTACCATCAGACCTTTATTTTGAAAGGGGTCAGTGCTGTGTTCACTGGTAATGATAATGAACTGCATCTGTTATATTAAACTTTAATTACATTCGCTCAATGCTGTACATCCATGTTGTTTATGCTGCTCCTCGTCTACACTAGCTGCTGCTATTGTTGCAGACTGTATGCGGCATGCATGGTATACTGTAAAACATCAAGTTTTGGATATTGTAACAAAATATTAGTCCACAATTCAACATGGCAATTCAGAAAGGGTGACCAACACTAGAAAACTTCTGACCGTTCCATTATTAGAGATTTGGCCATTATAGGACCTTATATCATTTGTGTCTGACCCACAGCAGCCTGATCAATTTCTCATGTGCTCCACCCATGAAAAAATAATTGCCCATCCCAGATATAGATAGTTTTGATATGAGTTTTGGAGATATCAGCTGTTGAGATGTCTGCCTTCTCTCCAGTATGATGGGACTAATATGCACTGGTGGTGCACAAAAAAAAAAAAAACATAGTTGACACCAGTGTCTATTTCCAGAAATTATAACCTGGTTGCTCAAGATAAGCCACAGACCTTGTTGTGAACAGTTTCATGTTGGAACTACTTTCTTTCTGTGGTAGAATCTACTGGAACTACTTTCTTTGTGCAACCCAGTTCCAAAAAAGTTGTGCCATTGTGTAAAATGTAAACAAAAGCAGAATGCAGTGATTGTATTCGAGAGAACGTAGACATCTCCCTGAGTGATATCTCCAAAACTCTCCAAAACTAGGTAAGAGGTAAAATATCTATTTTGGATTTTGGGGTGAACTGACCCTTTAAGATTTTGAAAATATTTACATTTTCTGTCTGTTTTTTCTTAATGTCACCACCAGGTTATGTGACGATGGGAGCGGTACCCCCCGGCCACTGGTCCCAGCAGGCATTTGCCGCCCAGACGCCGCTGGCCTTCGGGGTCCAGTCTCCTCTTGGTCCGGTAGCCCAGGTGCTACCAGGCGGCCAGCCTCTCATCTGGGGCCAGGCCAACATCTTCCCTGCCACGCAGCAGCAGTGGGCAGCCATGGCAGCCGGAGCCTTCCCCCCCACAGCCTACCTCCCTGCCCAACCTGTGGGCACTCTGCCCGCCGCCATGTTCCAGACTCTCACCCCCGTCACGACTGTGACTCCAGCCGGCGAAAGCCATTCAGGTGCTGGAGCCAGCGCCTCAGCTCCCTCCCCTTCAGCGTCGTCGAGTCCGCAGCACGGGGAGAGGGCGAGGAAGATGGGCAAGGAGATGTTCAAGGTGGGAGCTGATGAATAAAGAATTCTAATGAGACCAGAATTATCATAATTACTGCAAACTTTTCACCTTGTCTTTCTGTGATCATGATGCAAAAGATTAAATTAGTAGCAAAACTGCAAATTATTTACCATTTACCAGAGAATCTAGGAGCCGTGGTTAGCCTGTCATCGTTATTTTTCTGTTGTTTTTGAGGGGGATTATATGCCTTTGGATGAAGAAAGTGGCTAAACAGATAGATACTGCGATTGCGATATGATTCCCGATTAGTGAGAATGATCATTTTTGCAACATAATTTTAATTGTCAAAACTATTAAAATCGTGATGATGTGACATTTGTTGGGCTTTATACCAAACAAACATGTTTTCTTACATCTTGGGGATGAGATAGTATGTAGGCCAAGGCATCTCTGCAGCTCTGAAGTACCTCAAAATAAAGCTGTATTGTAACATTTTTTTTCTTTTCAATCAAAATTTGCAGCTTTTGTGATTTGGAGATTACACTTACCCGTATTGCAATTTCATTAATATTTTTGATAAATTGTACAGTTTTCACCTTAATGTGAAAACTACCTTAAAGAACAGAGACTTGCAACAGCTGAGCCTCTATAGAGTTTGTTCCATCAGCTTTATTGGTCTGAGTCCAAAAAGCTATAAGAATGAAAGAAGTTCAAGATGATAGAAACATCTTGAGAACAAGTCATGACGACACCATGTTTCAGCCATGTTGTGATCTTTATTGAATTTGTACGAACGGCTTCTCCCATTAAAGTCAAAGTATTCAAGTCACTGTGCCCTGTTTTAACGTTGGCCTGTCTGACTAATGTTTGTCTCTTCCTTCAGGATTTTCAGCTGGCGAAGCCTCCGGCCATGCCGTCAAAAAAGGGTGAGCAGCCCAGCTTAGTAGGAACCTCAGAGGCATTCAGCACTTACTTCAGCCGTGTGGGCACTGCCCAGGACACGGACGACTGTGACGACTTTGACATTTCTCAAATGAACCTGACACCAGTCACCTCCACAACACCATCCACCAACTCACGTAAGAGCTCCATCCATTAATATGTATCTTTATTCAAAGTAACATGCTTTTTTCTGTAGCCTTTTCTGTCTGCAGCTGCGTCTGACTCATCTTGTCCTGCCCTGCAGCACCCACCCCGGCTCCCAGGCAGAGCTCTCCCTCCAAGTCCTCAGCCTCTCATGTCAGTGACCCCCCCACCGACGCCACAGACCCCCCCACAGATGACTCGTTTGGGGAAGCAGAGGGCAGCCCTAGTCGCAGTGGAGAGGAGGATGCTGTAAGTGTGTGTGTAAGGATGGTAGAAGTGGTTTGTGGAAGAAGTCAAGTGTGTGTGCCTTTAATAACTCACTCCTTATGCTGCTATAACCTGCGCAGCGTGTTGAGATCTCCTGATAAATAGCCTTTGTAGCGATGTTGGCGGGCCAGGTAATCACTCTGGCTGATTAGGGGGCCGATGCTGTTGTGTCCCTTAGTGTGAGTGTCTGTTTGTGTTTATATCAGTATGTGTGTGAATGTGCACATGAAGTGTGTGTGTGTGTTTCTGTGTGAACATGAGCAGTGGCGTGCCTGCATAAGTATGCGGTTCAGTGTGTGTGTGTGTGTGTGCTTGGTCAACACAGCGTTAAATTAGCTGGAGGAATTGTCAGGGACATCATTAAGCTGTTATTAATACCAGCCAGGTAGCGTCCATACATCACTACTTCTATATGGACAGTCTCATCTCTGCTGAGATAGAGGAGGAATAATGCCCCAATTCTTCTTCCAGGGGCAATTAATATTTATTTTACCAGCAGCACCTTGATATAAGACAGAAAGTGAGAGAAATTAAGGAAAGATGGGAAGATAAAGAGAGATTTTAGGGGAGGGCGGAGAAATTCCCTTTGCCTTTGACCAAAGTCCTTGTAGAAAGAGTGACCTTCCAAGTAACAAGACTTTTCTGGTACTTTTCTGCCATTTTTATTTCCGTCTCCCTCTCTTTTTTTGTGTTTCTTTCATGCTCGCCTCTTTCTTCTCTTTTTTTGCTCTCCACTCTCCAGGCGTGAAACATTAGTTTTATGCCTCCAATCCGGCTATTATTGAAAAAAAAATAGAGGACTTTCACACTGCTGAAAATGTCACCGGGCCTGAATAACACACAGAAGCTTTACACAACCCAGAGAAATGTGCATTGGTGGCGGCGCCGAATGAGTGAGTGCGGCGAAAAGGTTACAAAAGAAAAGAAAGGACAGGAAAGATGGAGCGAAGGCAGAAAAACAGCCTCCCCACTCCCTGCGGGGCGAGGTGTAAAAAGCGGAAGTGTTTTAGGGAAAAAGCAGCGGATCAATAGAATGAACTCTGTGGAGGCTTTCATAATAGACAACTGTAAATGAGTGCTCGTGCGTGTATGTGTAAGTATGTTTGTGTGTATTTGCAGATGTGTTTTTGAGAGGAGGCGCCTGAGTGGGCTGTGGTTTCTCACTCCAAGTGTCCTTATTTCTCCTTCAGAGTATTGAAACCTTTTACTTCCTCTTTACTCTTGTAGTCCTTACAGATCCTGCAATCCCCTTCAGACTTATTCTGTGGCACTTTATTTTCAGCACACTGAGGAGACAAAACAAGCCGCACTTTGTACTATGAAATTAGACAAAAACTAGATGAAACATGCTTTATCAGACATTATCAGAGTCTTATAAGGCTTTATGAGAGGGTAATTAGGGACACATTACAACAGAACTGTACTGTAAACTAAAATGTATTATTTCCCACTGTTATATCCTTATTAGACTTTAATAGATGGTAATTAGAGGAACATTACAACAGAACTGCACTGTAAACTAGTGAAATGTGTCCCTAATTAGCCTCTAAGAAAGTCTGATAAGGGTCTACTGTCAAATAAAGAAGAATTTCTGTTTTTCTCTAATTTAATATAAAGTACAGCGTGTTCTGTCTTATCAGTGTACTGTCAAAACATAAAGAGCGATCTTTTATTCTTCACTGGCTTCCTTTTCTTTTCCTATTCCATCAACTTTTCTCTCCGCACTTTTCTCTTCCTTCCCTTCCCTTCTTCCCCTCTTTAGGCGTGTGGTTCTGGGTCGCCCTGCCCCAGTGAGACAGCAGAGCCCAGCCCAGACCAGGCCAGTCCAGAGGCTGGGAGCTAGATAGCAGCAGGGCAGGGTAGGTATCAATGCCTCTCCTCCTCCTTCACCTCCCTGCCCTTCTACCTCCCACTTACATCAATCAATCCGTCTGATCTCTCCGTGTGCTGCATCTTTTTCCATCTTTTCCCTCTTCGGTTGAATCTTTGGCCTCATTTTCACTGTTTTTCCCTGTTTCTCCTTCACCTGCTGCCACGCATGCTCATATGAAGGCATGTGTTTGACTTGACTGAGTGGTTTGTCGTGTGTGTGACTGTGCATGTCTGAGTATTTGCTTGTGTTTCATTTTAGTCTAGGCATTTTACATTGCAGAAATTGCAACATAAACAAATTCAACAGATTTTGTGTCCTCATGTTCTGAATGACAGAAAAAAAAAGTCTTAAGGAATCGTATGAGGGGAAATTTTGAAAATCACCTAAATATGATCCTATCAAAAAATGTGTTTTTTATCACAGGTATTTCACTAGCAAACATCAACAATATGCGTTTAAGCGATTTATTAACAAAGTGAAACACGTGTACGTTGGCATTTGGGGAAGCTTCAGAGGGGAATCCACCATAGTGGAGAAGGAGAAGGTTCAGTGGGTATTTATGCTGGAAGAGGCGCGGTTGAGGTGTGGTCCTGCTCCTGAAACTCTGCTAGAAAGCTTCAATTTGCGAGAGAAAAGGGGTGAAACTCCCATAAATTACCACAGAAAAACATTCAAACATAGTGTCTCATAAAAGTCTGCTGTATAACAGCAGCCCATCCAGGTACTTTGCTCCTTTTGGGTGAAAACAACCACTAATGTGACTGGCGGTCAATACAAATTCTGAGTCTTTGCCAGTTCAAACGCATGAAATAAGAAAAGTGTTTTGCTGTTTAGCTGTTAGGAGTCCTAATCTTATGGCCAGTCTGGTGAACAATTATGTCTTTACAGATTACAAATTGTCATTGTTACAAAGAAAGAAAAAAACACAAGAAGTAGGCGTCCTTCAGTCTGCTTCCATCAGCGTAGTAGAGCCTGACATGTAAAACTACCTTAGTGAATCTTCAGGGCCTGCAGTTTTTTATATCGCTAAGGCACTTTATTTTATGGTTTTGCTACTGTTTTTTGGTTTTTTTTTCAGAGTAAAAACTTAATTTACACGATCACCAAGATGGTGTTTCGGCACACTATGACCTGGTACTTATGCTAGTACTTATACAGTATTATTAGTATAGGCTACTTGTGTACAAAGCAACATAATTTTGCACTAATCCATATAATCCATATATACAATATAAAAATAAAACAAATTTATTTAAATATAATTTAAAATAGCACTTTTATATTATTTTCAGAATGTTTGTGCCTGCCAAATTGAGACATCAAACTTTTTTTGAGGAACACCTGGAATGTAAAATAATAAAAACCTTTATTACAAATATTTTGCATGAAATCAAACCCACAAGGTTTTTAACACAGGCAGCAATGGGAAATGGCATCACCGATACCAGTAGTTTTCTATACTTTCCCCCAGTTGGATTTCTTCAGACTTTTGATGTGTTCTAAATGACACTTGAAAGAGTTTCTGTTGCAGTTTGTATGGGGTCATGTCGTTCAATGCCTGCGCTGTTTTTGTGTGTTGGTAATTTTTTGTCATAGTCTCACCTGGAGTTTTGTAAGTATCTTATCCACATTTTATATTATGAAGTGGCATCATGTGTTTGAGTTTTTGAAACGTGTACCAAGTTCATCACGCATGATCACTTTGGCCATAGTGCTCCGTGCCCTCATTGTGTCCTGTCTTTGTGACGTGTACCAAAATCATGCCCGGTTCCCTAAATAGCACCCATCTCACTGAGAAAGCCAACAGCGTGTGACAGCCAATCAGAAAGTGTGCACTTCAGTGAACACAACGTCTTGTGGGATTTGTCAGTGTTGCGCGCAATATGCTGATCTTGGATGTTTAGCTTAATTTAAAAATGATGTGTGCTGTCATTTCGATGCATTATGTATGTTACATGATGTAATGTAACTCATATAATATGTGCATTATTGTAAGAGGAGCTAAGTAATAAAGACAAGCAGCGACTCTCAGTACTCAGGGAAGTGCTGATGTGTTTGATCCTGCTGGAAAACTTTCAAACTAATTTCTTTTGGAGACATGTCAAAATGTGGTTTGCCTACACAAGGAGACAGAGGGACACAAACACACACACACACACACACACACACACACACACACACACACACACACCAAAGGATAGAGCCATTTTGATCCCTGCCTCCCCGCCCAGTGTCCTCACCCACACAATTCCCGGCTGTGGCTCCTTAATGATAGCTGCTGGCACTCGCACAGGGAAAAATGTAATGGTTTTGTTTTCATCAGCTAATACTGGGGTGCCAAGATTAATGACTGCCCCGACATAATTGGCATTAATTAAAACCCAAGAAGCCTTCAAGTCCTTCCCCACTCCAGGAGAGGAGGAGGGGCGGCAGAGCATCCTCTCCCCCCTGTTGGCCGCCGTCCTCATATTCAGACGGTCTGGAAGCTGCAGGGCAGCAGGTGGATGAAGCCTTAAGTGGGAGAACGGATTGTAGAGTGCCGAGTGGTGAATCTGGCTGCAAACTGGCTGTGTTGTAGCCAGAAGCGGCGAGTTTTTCCTCTGTAGTAGGTGGACTGCTTTGGTCCTGGTCCAATGACGCTGCTCCCATATGGTGTTTACTTGCTCAATCACCCCGACTTTAGACATGTCCTCAAACACACACACACCTGTGCAATAGGCTCGGTTATTCCCCAGACAGGCACACCTGTGATCGATACTGTCACCACCTGTGCTCATATTGGAGCCAAAAATATGTGTGCGCGTGTTTGCTGCTGGCCACAACCGCCTGTCCTGTCCCCCCCTCCCACTGTGTGTCTCCGACAGACATGTGTTCAGGCTGGGGGAGCGTAAGTGTTTTTTTCTGGGGTGATCTCATCATGTCCAGCGAGCACTCCCGAGTCTCAGCCGTGAAATGGCCTGCTTGCACGGTTCACCGAGCAATCTCACACTGCTGCCCCCTGCCCAGGGCCTACCACTCACAAACACACACACACGCACACACATGCACATAAATGTCCACACGTGTACCAGCCAGGCCAGATATTTTGGCCTTCAGGCTGGTACTATGCCAACGCATCATTCATATCCCCACCCAGGCCCTCCCTTTCTTCGTCCTCTCTCTCAGCCTGCGGTTTACGGAGCTGAGGCAGCCTCGGTTGGCAGCGCTGGTTAGATGATGCAGGGTGACACTACCGGGCTGTGGCTCTGGTGCAGGGCTGAGCAGTGTGTGCTCGCTGTCACTGCTTGTCTCAGCCTCTTTGTCACCTCTCAGGGCTGCTGGCAGCTACTTTCTGCTGACTGTCTGGCCTTGGCCAGCCCTACAGTTATAGCTCTGTATCCCTGAGCCCAAAGCCACTGCTGAAGCATCCCTCCAAACCCTAACTTCAGTTTTCTGTTCAGATGAAAGTCCATACAGATGACGCAACAGTCAGTGAGTGATTTTGAGCATGGAGCAGCTTTTATGACACTTTTTTCTTCCAGATACAACTGTATCCCAGATACAACATGAATAGGATCTTGCTTTGTTGTGTAAATTTGAACACAAAATTGTCACCAGTGTCACAACACACGCAACTTTGAGAGGTTTGCAAATAGCCATTATTTTCATTATTAATATGTCTACCACTTATTTTCTAAATTAAAGCTGTGGAAAGCAGTTCCCATCCCATGATGTCTAAGGGAAAACTAGACTTCTGCTCCTCCTCTTGGCTTTCAAGCTTTAGAAATTCTAGCCCGTGACAGGAGACTTTGGCCAATCATTGTCCATAAAACAGTTGATTGTTGAGTCCACTGATTGGACGATGTGTCTCCACTTCATCCCACTGCACTAAAAGAGAAGCCAAAACATCACGGATACGAGCGCTGCCATCTTACACTGGTGACATAATTTTGAGTTAAGAGTCTGCACAGTAGTGATCAGGGTTTGAGCCATGGTATTGAGTTCCCATACATACAGCTGGTGACTTGATCATGAGTAGGGCTCAGCTGTCAATCATGATATGAGACCCCCTTTTCATAGCACCAAATAACTAATTAAATCTAAACTAATCAGAAAAATGAACACATGAGCATTCATCAGCATGATAAGAGCTATGTGAAATAGCAGAAACCATCATTTAGGAAAATTTATTTGACTTTGAGCCACCCACCAAGGGGCAATTAAAATGTTTTGGGTCCACTTTTGGGGGGCTCTCATGTTGTCCATCTTTATATATGTCAGTGATCGAGTCTCATTCCCAGGCCATCAAATGCCAGTCTCAGAGCTTCAGTATTCCACGTTCTGGAAATGGGACTTAACAATCAACTATGTTTCTCCAAAATCACTTACTGCACCTTTAATCAATTAATTACTTTGTCCATAAAATGTCATAAAATAGCAAAAAAAAAAATCCTTTACAATTTCCCAGAGAGAAGTTTTACTGAAACAATTAAAAATCAGCTTAAAATCAATTAGTCCGTTTTTTTTTTTTCAGCTATAAACTGTAAAGATATACAACAAAAGCGAAGTGTGAGTGTTTGTTTAAATGTATCAGCTCAGGAAGACTGACAAGTCGCAAATTTTCCTCCGGACCCTCAGCTGTTCCTCTTGACTCTATACTGAGAAAGAGTTCAAGCTCACGTTAGACATTTCTCACGTAGATGTGTCTCTGCCACCTTTACTGCCAGCGTGTCGCCTGTAAATTTCACCTCATGTCGTATAATTTAACTGAAAGGTAGCTCTCAGTGGCAGCAGAATCTGTTGTATCTGATGAGGAATGCTAAGCCATAGCATCATTCATTTTGAGAGAATCTCACACTTTTTCTCACATCAGCAGAAATTTCTGTCACTCCAGTCTGCTCACGTCCTCAGGTTTCATCAGATTCTATGAACACCGGCTACCTTAGGAATCCACGCGTGGGAGTTACTGGTGGACCCCCAACTCCATCTCTCTGTGCAGCGAGTGAGAGAAGTCTTCCAGAATATAATAGGCCAGTCAGTGGTCTCCAATCAAGTTGTCTGCATGGCAGATTGAGTGGCTGGCTGTAATTATGTGTACGATAATAACGGGCCCATTGTGAGTGACTGCACCAGGCTTGGAGCTCTGACTGCAGGGTGTTCCATCATCCACTGTTGTCTTCCAGCTCAGTTGGAGAGAAATACAGACATGATGACTCATAACTGGTCTTTCAAGGCGCTAGTTTATACCTCTGATTCATACTGGTCCTGGAGGGAGCCTGGAGAGTTAGAGAATATGCATGGGCGTGCGCAGTGACACACTCCGAAACAATAACTCTCACACACACACGCACATATAAAAAGGTTTCCAGAGTGAGGGGTGGATTTTTCAGTGAGGGCTCTGAAAGAGCTGAGAGGAGACGTGATTAGACGCAGTGTACTACTGCCACCTGGTGGCCACTTGAGGTACAGGAACTAACTAATCTTTCTGCGTATCTGATCATAACTTGTCAGGGCTTGCAGGCTGGTGATACTTGTAATTCTGACAGTTGACAAAATGAATCAGAAACTCGGGTCCTCCCTTTTAATTATGCAACACTGAGGTGAACTGTCGAGGTCAGACTTTACAAATCCAACAGTTTTTTTTTGTTTTGTTTTGTTTTTTAATTCTCTTTTCTTGGGTTTATAAAAGGTCCGTGTAAATATTCTCATAGGACTTAGCTATGAGCTATAAAAGCTATATCTCTCACAAAAAAGTACTTAAAAGAAAAACAGAAATAACAAAAATAAAACACAAAATATAAGACTAAACTGAAAACCAAACTTACTAAAAACTTGGTTGTTGGGGAGGCCTTTGTGATAGTCAGCTCACTCTACAAAAACAAAGGGGATAAGAGAAAAATACATAAATAAACAAATGACAGAAATTTGCATTAAGCTAGGGGTTTTCAAAGTCTGACACTCTGGGCCTCTCCTGAGTGAAACCATGGTGTTATTTGATTCCACAGACACTAAAATAAACCAAATACATTTTAAAAAAGTTCTGTTTGAAGGCATTCATTATGGGGCTTTTCCACTGGTACTTTTAAACCCACCTAGCTGTGCCAAGTCATTCCTGAGATAGACTATCTCCAAAGTAGGACCAAAATGGGTAGCCCTGTTGTAATTGAGCAGCAAATCCTTGCTTATGTGCCAAGTCAAACTGAGTCAAACCAAGCCAGCACATGTGTACGGAAGAGGGGTATTAGTTTCAGACTCTGGGAAAGTGGTAATATTGTATCTCTGAACTACCTCTTTAACCAAATCACACACAAGGCTTTTCTCTGTTTTCTTTTTGAAAATGGACGTAATATTTCTTCATTACCATTCACTGAGGCTCCCCTGAAACTGTTTTGAGCCCCCCTGGGGAGGCCCGCCTCCTACATTGAAAACCTCTGAATGAAACAAATGATGGTCGTGCACATCAAACCAGGTTTTAACAGGGAAAATGTTAAGGCTGTTTGAAATTTCTGATGTTTTTCTCTCTCTTGTGCACAGAAGGGGAAGGACCCTCTCTACGCCCAGATCAACAAAGGGAAGAAATAAAGAGACACACAGGAAGACAGACCTGACCAGCACTGAGAGAACAGGAGGAGAACCCTCACCGTGTGTGTGTGTGTGTGTGTGTGTGTGTGTGTGTGTGTGTGTGTGTGTGTGTGTGTGTGTGTGTGTGTGTCTGCGTGAGTGAGTTATGTTTGGCACATCTCCCTGCCCGGCCAAGCCCTTCTTCTTCTCCTCCGGCTAACAACCTCCCAGGAGGAGCCTCCACGCTCCCTCAGTCCTCCTCCTCCTCCTCCTCCTCTCTGCAGTCTGCTCTCCTCCTGAGAGGAGCGAGCCCTCTCGGTCCTTCACTCCAGGCAGGAAGGGATATCAATCACCGAGACGGATCCAGTTCTCCCTCCACTGCGCTGTCTTCTCCTCTCCTCTCTTCTCTTCTCTCCTGTGGCG
>JAJHUR010072904.1:17221-41919 GCA_027495735.1 Lutjanus campechanus
TAAGAGAGAGGTGTGTGTAAGAGACAGTGTGTGTGTGTGTGTGTGTGTGTGTGTGTGTGTGTCTGTGTGTGTGTGCGTGAGTGAGTGTATGTTTGGCACATCTCCCTGCCCGGCCAAGCCCTTCTTCTTCTCCTCCGGCTAACAACCTCCCAGGAGGAGCCTCCACGCTCCCTCAGTCCTCCTCCTCCTCCTCCTCCTCCTCCTCCTGTGCTCCTCCTCCTCCTCCTCCTCTCTGCAGTCTGCTCTCCTCCTGAGAGGAGCGAGCCCTCTCGGTCCTTCACTCCAGGCAGGAAGGGATATCAATCACCGAGACGGATCCAGTTCTCCCTCCACTGCGCTGTCTTCTCCTCTCCTCTCTTCTCTTCTCTCCTGTGGCGACTCACACCCAGCCTTACAGACATAACCTGCTACTCCTTCCTTCCTCCCTCCTTCCCTCCCTCCTCCTCTCTCCTTTCTTGTCTTCGCTCTCACACTCCTCCCTCTGCCTCCTGTGTCTGGCCCAGAGACTGTGCTGCCAAGGAGGGACTGAATCAAGCAGTGCCTCCACACACACACACACACACACACACACACACACACACACGCACATTCACATGCACGCTCGTCATCGGGAGTAGAATGATCATCTTTCGTTTTAACTGACTGAATCTACATTTGTAGCGAGGAGATCCCGCAGGAGGAGCTAGACTCTAAACGGGCCTATCAGGGATGGCCCATAACTGGGATCGCTGCCTCTGATTGGTTGATTCCATTGGGCGTTATCCCTCCATTCTTTGTGAGTGTCTGCTGGATCACTATGCAGAAACAGACTCTCTGGGAGCTACTCACACTCCAACTACACACAGCAATCAGCATACATGTACTCACCACACACACACACACGCAGCACCATTACTCACCTCTCTAACACGCATACACACACACACACACACACAGAGTAATTTGCCAAATGTCTCTCCTCGCAGACAGACTCACACAGAAGCCAGAGGACCAGACATACTGAGGAATGGACCCTGAGAGGGAGAAGAGTTGCAAGTCAAACAGATTCTGTGATTGAACTGTTCATTCTCTATAGCTTTTGTACAATACCGATTCAAAAAAAGAACAAATTGAAAAATGGAATTTTTATTTTATAATTCAATCAAGCCGCTGGGGTCAGCTCTATAGGAGTTATAGAGTCAACATGGCTTTAAGGCATCTGATCGTTGGTTTGCCAAACTCATTTTGTAAATAATGATAACAACAACCATTTTGTCCACCGGACATCTGTGCCATAAAATAGGAAGGCTTCAGTTATGCAAACTCTTGACTCTTGAACCCAAGCAATACCAACATATGTTTTCTTTTTCCTGTTTTCCCGCCATGTTTTGTTGCCCTCTCTCTGATATTGTTTTGTTCTCGTGCATGGATGTTGTAGGTCTTTGTCTTAACTTCACTTACTAATCCTGAGTCCAGCCGCACATCTTGCCTCTCTTTGTCTTTTCAAATCCCACCACCTCGCTAGGGTTGGGAATCGTTTGGATTTTAACGATTCTGATTCCGGTTCTGCTTATTGGTTTCAGTTCTTAGCGCTTCTTGATTACGATTCTTTGAGTGTCCTCCTCCATTGCTCACAGTAGAGTTGTGTAAAACGCTAATTACCACAGATAAATGTTACCTGTGGAAACATTGAGTTAAGCTAGCGTTAGCTAGGTAACGATAACAGCTGTGGTCTCTTTTCTGGTTTCTTGAATATTTTGGGGTGTACTTACGCTACTTTACTATAACAATAGAGAGTATCCTGTCCTTGTAAAACATTTTG
This sequence comes from Lutjanus campechanus, assembly GCA_027495735.1. NCBI lineage: Eukaryota > Metazoa > Chordata > Actinopteri > Lutjaniformes > Lutjanidae > Lutjanus > Lutjanus campechanus. The sequence continues at coordinate 19,023 of JAJHUR010072904.1, forward strand.
GAGCAAAATGTTTGCTCAGTTTACAAATTTACAATTTGTGCTATGTATCTGCTAGTCAAGCAACTTAGAGATGGGACCAATCTGATCCAGTATCCATATCGGGGCTCAATATTGATGTAAGGCATTCATCAGGTATCAGACTCCCATTACTGATGTGCTCTCCCATCTAAATTCCACCACACCACCTTTTTTCCAATTGTAAATATTACACTAAGAAGTATGCACTTACTCTGCATTTGAATGTAATATAACAGAGACACATTTTGACTTTGGATATACAGCTGGACTGAAGAAATGATGTAACAATAAACCAGCACAAAAATGATAATTACCAACATGAGCCACCATAAACCACCATGTTCTGAACAAACACTAACAAAAAGTATCATTTGTATTTTGGAACACCAAATAGCAAACTTAAACTCTCAGAAATGCATCATGGGTAATTATGCAAATGAGAGTCGTCTCTCAGCCTATCAGCTGCACAGGTGAATGTCACAAGCCACAATCATACAGCATCCCGCAAGGGTTTACAGATGCCATTGCGCAAGATACATTATACAAACTAAACAAGCTTTCCATATGAGGAAAACTCTGACTGAATATGCATCAACATCAACTGACAGAACTTTTCACCACCAGTTACTGCCTCATGTAATCTTACTAATACCAGTAATAATAATAACAACGATAAAGAAAAAAAGCACTGGTATCGGTATAGTATCAGTCTCTGCAGATATTGAAATTTAGATATCAGAGTAGAATCAGAGCTGAAAGAAACTGGATCAGTGCGTCTCTATTAGCAGCTGAGCAGGCTAAGTGAGATTAATGCTGGACTCATGATTTAATATGTCAAATTATTAGGAGACAGGAGGACATCCATGCATTCAACTTGCATGTCTTTAGGCGCAGGTGAATAAGCAGGTCGATATGCGGAAGGTCGATATGTGGTAGATGTTTGCAGTACACTGTTTCATTTGAAGCTAGCGCAAGTGAAATTTTTATAATAATCAACGAGCAGAATCGAAATTAAAAATTCCGTAATGATTCCTTTGGAATCGTAATTTTGGAATCGATTCTTATTTGGAAGCGGTTCTCGATGCCCAACCCCACACCTCACATTATTATGTCCCAAGCAAATTAGCTTCTGCAGATTGTGTTACCCACAGCCCTGTGTTTATGTACCACAAACCTCTACTCCACCTCCATGTTGCAGGCAGCAGACAGTCTCCCCTCCTCCACCCCGTTCCCCCTGAACAGTCTTCAAGACACAGTGACGCTCTGCCCATCTGTCTGTCTGTTGGTCAGGTGCCAAACTGCTGCTGTCCGAGCGTCTGTGTGTGTGTGGACTGCAGCGTCCTCTGCTACAACTACATCAACTGTGATGCCAATGACTCCCTATTTTATGGCCAGAGTCCCCATGTCACTCAAGAACTCTTTTGGACTATGACGTTGATTAACTTAAAAATTTGACAACTAGAAGATGAGCAAAGAAGTTGAATAAAAAGGGAAACATTGCTGTTTGAGTACATAACATTTCTAGACCTATTTTAACTTTACCTCAGCTAACAGTTTCTTAATGTAAATTGACACATTATTTTTATCTTTATGAATATGACATTCTACAGTGGGTTTTTAGATGATTTTTTGGTTCTCTCTTGATTTACGTATTCCACCATGTATTACTGTTACAAATAAACACATCCCAAATGACTGATGTGTCTATTTATGTGTCTCGGTTGTAATCTGGCTTTGTGTGCGTGTATGTGTGTGTGAATGAGAGTGCGAGCTTAATGGTGTGTGCCTGGCAGAGGTGACCCCCAGTGAGTCTTTAGTTAGTGTAGAGCAAGTGCCACAGTATTTTGTAGTAATTTAACACGGCTTTAATGGCCTGTCACATTCTGTTACACTGGCAGCCTCTAATGCAAACTGTCATAAGCTTTATTAGCAACTACAGCGACTACAAAACAAGGACTTCAGCCTCCTTTCTCTTACTTTGCTTCCACCCTCCTCATCGTGGAAAACGGAAACACATTACAACAACTTGAACACACATTCATTCCATATTTTACAGGATAAACTGAAACTCATGCTGTTTTTTTAAAGGGTTAGTTCACCCAAATTACCAACGGTTGTTTCTTACTGTGCAGTTAGTTTCAGTTTTACGTGATTAGATTTTGAGATATTTATCTGTGAGGTTATCGCCACCACCCTTACTGTATATTGTGGAAGTGAATGGACTTTTTTTTTTCTTGGTGCTCACAGCATTGAAAAAATACATTTGACAGCAGAGTGTCTTTCCAAAAACACTGTCCCAGTTACAGGATAATCCACAATCCTCACTGTCAGCAGTTTTCTTTGGGACCATTTCTTCTGTGAAAGCTGTCAGCAGTGAAGTCTGTGGATTGTCCAGGAAAACAGTTGTATTATTTTTGGAGAGACAAGTCACATTTGATTTTTTTTAAAGTGCTCATTATTTCAGTGCCAAAAAAACACTAATGAACTTAAGTTCACCTCAATCATATTGTGCCGGAAATTTCAGATTGATATGTTAAAACTTCAGCAGATAAAATAGAAACGATTACTGCGTGACTGGATACAAACGGAGTCAAATGCAAAACTGTCTCTTGAACTGACTGTTAAAGTAGTAGTGTACCAATATTCCTCTTTATAGACCGCACCAATGGGTTTATGTTTAATAATTAGCAAATAAACAGTGCTGCAGTCCTCTCATAATCTCTAATGGTTCATAATTGGGTTTTTAATTTGGACATTTAGTCCTTAGTCCTTTAGTAGTTTAGTTATGGACATTTAATAGGCTAAATCATTAATAAGCTGTTACACTTGAGATGAAAAGGTGACTGTTGCTTATAATTGCTTATTAATGATTTATAAAGGTTTACACCACCAATTACAAGCCATTTTGTATCCTTTATAATAGTAGTATTGTTTTAAAGTGGTATCAGTATATCTAAACTGACATGTGGCTTGTAAGTCATTCAATAAAGAGACACCTTTTCTGTATGTGAATCCCTGACACACCTGTCAGTATCAGCTCAGGTTGGCAATGTGACAGATTATCCTTCAAATCTGTCTTATAAAGGCTGTGAGTCTGTAGCATGTGTGTATATATGTCATATTACAAATTCCTGTTTAAATACTTTTGTATTTTGTGTAACAAACCAGGAATGTCGACCGACCTCTTGTGTTTCCTTCCCTCTGTGTTTACCTCCGAGTTTCAATTTAAGCTGGAGACAATTAGACAATGGCTCTAATGATATCACCTAGAGACCATCTTCTCACGTCAACAATCATGACCACTGCTGTTCAAAACTTAAACGAATTGCTGGATTCAAAGTCACAAAGGAGTTTTAACAGTTTTAAGAAAAACAGTTCCAGGTTTCATGACAGTGACTCACATTTGCGCGTACAGGTGCGCGCAGTGCCAGCTGGGCCACATTCCTGAAGGATAAAAAAAATCCAAGAGCTGTTGAGAGTCGGAGTGTTGCGTTAAAAGCTCAGCCCGGAGACAGACCTGTTTGACGAGACGGACTGTTTTTTAAAGATGAGTGTGAGTACTTTTACTCAACCTCATTCCGCCTCTGAAACCATCTCCTGTGCGCATGGGACGCACACTCGTCTCGATCGGAAGTTAGGACAGGTCGATAGAAGTGTTGGAAGTTTTTGTTAGTGGTGTATTTTCATCGGAGAAATGATGAGAGGCTGAAGAAGAAACACCAGATTTGACTTACTTGATTAAGAAGGGTTTTTTTTGTCGTTTTGGTGGATCATTAGAAACACAATGGATCAGGTACGTTCTAATGTCTTCATATCCTTCCGCACAGTTTGTCTAACGAGCACTTGTTATATTGTAACGATAGTGTTTGCAGTTATCATGACATTGTTAACAGGTGTAACTCTGTTTCCACTCAGTAATGACTCATCATAATGACTTCATAAGAATCTTTAGTGAGCTGTGACTGAGTTAGTGTCTGTACAGTTTGTAGTGTTAATTGTCCAGAAACTACATTTATTATACAAGTCTGAGCCTCCTGTGTCATGTGGGAGTTGAAACCCTCTGGATTTAGGTGTATCGTCATTAATCAGGTTTGTCTACTTTCACTATTCAACTACACAGAAACACTTACAGAAATGCAAATGGTATTTAAAACCATCATTGTGTGATGAGGGGTGACAACTGAGCCTTACAATGAACTAATCTTTTCTCAACTTAACATAAATATACAAGTTATATTTGTATTTATTTTCAGATCACTTACAAGCATGAGATCTTTTAACTTGAGGTCTTTTGACTTGAATTGAATGAATGTACTGCACAGAGTTCGATCAACTCATTAAATGATCGTAACATAAGCAAACTTCCCAGCATGCATTGTTTGAGAGTTAAAACTCTCCTGAGACGCTTCTTTATATCATCTGACAAAAATATTATATGATGGAAACTTGTTGTATGTCTCTAATACATTCTAAGATAAGCAAAGGTGTGTGTTTTCACAATAATGAAAACACTGCACACCACGATGAAGGTTAGCATTGAATTCAGTCCCGAACCCCCTCGCACTTAAAATGTAAGAAATTCACCAGGACCAGTTTCACATATTTTCTTTGTGCCCGTGATGGGACAAAGTAGCTTCATCAGGAGTAGCTGCAGCTGTTAGAACTGAAATAAAGAACTGACTTTCCAAACTGAGAAAATATAAAAAGATATCAAATTTGCAATATTTGTTAGTGTAACTGAAGATTTCATTCATGTTTTCTGAAGTACAACTGAACTAATATCAAGTTTATTTGAAGAGAAAGGTTAATTTCTGTTGAATCTTTACAAAACTACCTCAGCTTGTCTTCAAATTCAGTCAACTTAAATTTGAAGGCACTAACTTTTTTAAAGTTAAAACATCAGGTGAACATATCATTTATGTATTTGTCTAACAGCAGTATTGTTCCTCAGGCTATTCCATTATGTCATCCTTTCTCCAGGAGGACACAATGGACTTTCAGTCCCTGAGAGCCAAGTTCCAGGATCAAGAACTCCTCCTGAAGCAGCCCAAGATCAAACCTGCTCTCCCAGAGAAACCAAGGGTTGTCCCTCCTCCCCAGAGTCCCACTCACCACCTCCCTGCAGGAGCACGCCCCTCCCTACTCACCACCATCAACCAGACGCTGGAAGGGAAGACGCCCATCGCCCCCAGAGTGGTGTTCAAAGACGAGAAGAAGGATAGCAAAAAGACCAAGGGGAAAGAAAAGAGTGAGGGGAAGCTGAAAAAAGGGAAAGACAAGACAAAAGGAGGCAAAGAGAAGCTTGAAGAGGATTCATCAGATCAGAAGCAAAAGAAAGATAAGAAGTTTGCTTTGGTGCCCTCTAAGGAGAGCACTGCAGAGCTGGTGCCTGCCATGCCTCCACCTAAATCTACAACAAAGAAGAACGGCTTTCTGGCTTTCAGAAAGTCGAAAAAAGATTCTGTCGACATCCCAGCTGATCCCATCCTGGACACCCCCAGCTCAGACGCCCCAGCACACGCTCCGCTTATCCCCGTACCTTCTGACTTTGGTGATGCTCCAGCAGAGCCTGAAATCTCTGTACCAAGGGCCCTTCTACCAAACATCCCCACCCCACCTGACTCCAGTGCTGCAGTGGAAATTACCCCACCCATCACTATCCCTGCCTCTCCCGACTTCACCCCACCCCCAGCCTTTATTCCGGATATCCCACCTCCTAAAGCCCCCACCCCAGAGATTGAAACCCCACTCGAGATAGAAACTCCCGCCCTGCCCGTTTCTAGGCCCGCCAGCCAGAACGACATCATTCCAAGACCGCCCAGTGCTGCCCCAACACCTCCACCCAGTCGTGCCATCACTGGTACCCCTCCTGTTGCCTCCACTCCCTCTCCATCACCTCCTGAGGCTGACATGGTTGCTGAGCCCAGTGTGGAGGCTGTTGACACAGCGACAGTGGAGACGCCCGCTCCTCCAGTCATAGACCCTCCGTCTCCCAAAGCTGAACGTCCCATCTCAGCCCTGTCAGCCCTGGAGAGAGCAGAGGACATGAGTCCAGGGAAAAGGACTCCTCCATGTGACCAGCGGATCTTCAACGCTCTGGAGAAGGCACGCAGGAAGCCCACCAGGTAAACAACACACAGCCGATGGACACTCATGGATATGAATAACTTGATTACTTATATTATTAATACAATGTATATTCTATTTCATTTATCTACTCCATTATCTTTTTTCTTCAAATTGAAATTGGCACAGTGCCATTCCAAAAGTTGTAAAACACTGGCATAAGGCTGGGCTGCACCAACAAGGAGTAATTGTTAAACCCTGTTAAAATATGATGATTTAACTTTAAATTATGTTGCACCAAACTTTTAAACTCGCTTAAAATTAAGAAAAATAATCAAGTTCCTTGAAAAAGTGACGCAATCAACCCAAGTAAGTTTTATGATACCAGTACCAAGTTTATCTCAAAGCAGTTGAAATTGAGTAGGCTGACCAACTTTTTTGCAAGCTAACAAACAATTTAACATTTAAATTTATTTATTTAGATTTTTATTATATCAACAAAGTAGGATTTTCTAAACAGAGACTCATTTTTCATTTTGCATTAGAGCTCTGCTTAGTTTTAAATCTGGATTTATTCATTTTAAGCCTGGTTTTGCTAAACCCTGATTAGGTATAATCTTATAATCTTTGTTGGTGCAACCCAGTCTAAGTGATGAAGGGTATGGCAGAATTTTCAGCTGTTTTATATTATTTAGTCGACCATGACTGAATAATTTCATCTGTCTTCAGCCGGCTGTCAACCTCCACCACATCCCACTCCATCACCCCACCTCCAGAAGAGCTCCCCCCTCCTCTGAGTCCCACCAGCTCTCTCCCAGAGCTTCCACCCATTGACTATGAGGATCGGGCAGGAAACGCCATCCCGAAACCAGCACAAGTTAACGGCTTAGACCACCGTAAGTCTGAACTAGTCACTTCTTCTCTTCTCTCTGCTTCTTGCTTTCTGGTGTATGAAGGGCCATTTCTGGCAGTAAAAGAAAAAAATATATTATATATAATTATGAGATAAAAAGTTGAGAAATTATAAAATAAAAAGTCAAAACTGAGATAAAGTCATATTTATGAAACCCTGAAATTATTAGTTAAGAAGTCATAATTCTGAGATAAGAGGTCAAATCTATGAGATATAAAGTCTTAATTATGAAATAAAAAGTTGAAATTATGAGATATAAAGCCAAAATTATATCTTGAAATAAGCAGATAAAAAGTCATAACTTTAAGATAAAATATAAGTTGAATTTATGAGATAAAAAGTCAAAATTACGAGATAAGATGTTGAAATTGTGATATAAAAACTCATAATAACGAGATAAAAGTGTGACTTTTTATCTCATAATCATGACTTTCTGTTGTGATATTTTTTAGTTGGGGTGGTGGGAATGGGCTTCTGTATTTGTCAACTTTTAGTATATTTGGATTTTCTTTTACTGTTTACCTGAACATGCTGTACAGCAGCAACTGTCATCATCAGGGCATCAGGTACGTGCTGTGCAGCTGCAGAGCACCATTTGTCAGCGGGGTTTCAGTTGTATAGAGAATGTGGTATGTATAGTATGGTTTATGTCACAGGGTTGCCTCAGGTGTTGGTTGGGAGAAGCAGTTTTAAAGAACAGCGCTGGCATTCCTCTTTTGTGCCAGAAACAACTGCGCAGCAGGCAGGGCAGAGCTGCAGAGGTATGCCAGCAATGACGGGGAGGAGGAGCACTGACAAGAGCGTGTCCGTCATTATGACACAGAGCTGAAATGACAAACACTTTAATGTCTGTTAAACTGACAGTGCATGCAACGCGAAAAGTGAGTCTGCTGCTGTGTTGACAGTGAGCTTATTAACTGTGCATGTGGTCGTCATGCATGTATCAGTTTTAAACAATCTCATGCTGCTTATCATTTCATTAAGTCTGTTCTTACACATTATAGTAAAGTAAGACACTTGTATATTTATGAAATCTGTAGAGGAGCATTTTTGACACTGTAAGCCAAATATTTTAAGATGATTCTTTGAATTATTGTATTTTTAAAATTACATATCATTCAATGCAAAATATAACATTTTAATGACAGTTCAATTTGAATACATTTTGGAACAGACATATTTTGCATTGGAAGGAAGAAAAGTAGTATAATTTAATTATATTGCACCTCTATAGAACAGAGTGTTTCACAAGTATTTGAGATTAAACTAAATAGAAAGTCGTGAAAAGCAAAGTTACAGAAACAACACAAAGAAGACTCTAGCATGTGTTTGAAGTGAGGACTGCTGTACGTTTCTTTGTTAAGCTGTGCAGATTTTTCACTGGTAATTGCATTATCTCCACTCTGCAGAGTTTTATCACAACAACCTCGACAGTGTGTTCGACTGGTTTGGTCTCCTCACAAATCAAATTCCACTCAGGTTGTTCTCACCTCCTCTCCCTTTCTGTGTTTGGAAACTTCCTTCAGGGGTTTCAGCAAGTTTTTTTAGTGCCAAAGCAGATGATGACAGACGGTTGGGAAAAAAGTTGCATCACAGTGCGTCAAAATGCGATAGAGTCCCCGATGCAAAAAATACTGAGCATAAAAAGCAAAATATCGACATCACAAGTCGTCGAACAGTAATCAATCACATCCACAGCTGCAACACCATGTCAATCAACGGAAAAATGCCGATGTCATATCCACTGTAGAAAGTACCAGTGCATGTCAGCTCACTGTTAACAATGTCCAATATCACTGCTCTAAAATATTACAAAATAGAAACAATCAAAGGAATAAAGTTCTCAAGAAATTGTGGTGTGAATGCTGGATGTTGAAAAGCTGATGCTAAACTTCCCTGTTGTCTTTAAAGGTTCAGTGGCATCAATAATCTATGAAAGATATGAAATATTTTAAAGATTGTTGAAGAGCCGACTCTTAACTGAATTGCTGGCTTTAATTTGTATGAAGAAACGGGCAAAGGAGTATAAATTGTTGAAAAACTGGAAAAACAGGAGGCAAAATGTACTATACTGTAAGCTGGGAACTAAATTGCATTGCTGGCTTTAATTTGTATGAAGAACCAATTAAAGAAGAAAATTGTGCTTTTAATAAGTGATTGGGGACTAAATCAGCCCTTTCAAAAAGTAGTAAATAGTAAACAGTAGTAAACAGTGTAAATAACATCTATGGTGGTTCCCAACCTCTTTGAGTTGTGATCTCAAACAAAAAACTGTTTGAGCCCCTTGTCATGCTTCAGATGAATATGATTTATTGTTATTTCAGGAGAAAGAGAGTTATTTTTTCTTAATTAATCATCTCATGACCCCTCAGATTGATCTAGTGACCCTTTGAAGGGGCCCAGCCTCTTGGTCAGGAACCACTGCATTAAGATTCTACTGTAATTATCATCACTCATTTATTAACATGATGTAATTCTTTGCAGGGCAAGCTTCTCCAGTGCTGGATGATATCTCTGAGGAGGGGTCCAACCCTGTCCCAGAGCTGTTGGTGGTTCCACCTCCTCCACCCAGGAAGGTCCTCCCGGACCCTGAGTCTCTGGGTCCTGCTCCAGAGAAGCCGGACAGACCTCCTTCTGTCAACCTGAGTGGCTTCAACCCTCCTCCTCCTCCTCTGGAAGATAGTGGTGCGGCCTCCATTGTTACAGTCACAACTTTGTCAAACCAAACTTAAACAGCACTCCTAATATTGTTTTCATGTTTCATCTCCAGAGATCCCTGCTCCTCCTGAGTTCTCATGGACTGATTCCACGGACATCCCAGAGTTTGACGATGTCCCCTCAGATGCTCACTCTCCAGAGCTGCCTGTGTCAGACTTGGGGAATGGAGAGTACACAGGTCCAGACACTCCAGATGGACAGAACCTGCCTGAGTTTTACAGTAACGGGATAACTACTCTAGGAGGTGAGGTCCATGCAGCACCAGTGTTTGGAGATCCAGATATTCCGCTACCAGAATCCTCCTCCTCCCCCATCTCTAAGGACTCTCCACCGCAGCCAGAGTAAGACACACGTACAACTCTACTATCTTTGCTTCGAAATACTCGTTCATCTCTAGGAACTTGGTTTTGAATCCTGTTTGTCTCACCCAGGCTCCCAGCTCCGGTTGACAACGGTGTCTATGAGAGCACAGAGAATGTGTATGAGGACATCGCCACGTCTGCCACTAAAAAGAAAGGAAAGACTGACGGTGGCAAAAAACGCAAAGGACCACCAAAGAGTAAGGACTCTTTGCAGTTAACACATAAACAATGAGATATTAGACTTCTAGAACAGCAGATATAATCACATCAGTCATATCACATCAGAACAAAATACTGATAAGATATCACTTATCAAGTAAACACATTATGTTCACTATATTTAGCGCAATATTTAGAAAAAGAGATGTTTTTTTATTTCAATAAGTCCTTTACTCCTGGATGAAGAGTATCCCAAGACAGGCAGCAGCACAGATAACATGGTTGCAGACATAAGACAAATGTCAAACAATATAAATTTAAAAAAAGCATAAAGTACAGAATTATAAGATATTAATACATTTATGACAGTTAAAATGAGCAATATGTGAATGGAGTCTGGCAGGTAGTAAGACAGGCAGTCGCTGAACTCCAGAGTGTGTATTTTCAGAGCAGTTGGCATTGGTTTTCAGGATTATGGGCTTAACTTTACCTGGACTGACAATTGACAGTCAATAGCTGATTAACTTGAAGTGTAGGACTTGTCATCACTTGTCATTGTCCAAGTATAACGTTGCGCTTGTCTTGCATTTGTCTACGTTCAGTGTCCCTGCAGCCTGAAGGCAACCTGTCTGACCTTAAAGTCTGGGGAGGAAAACAACCCGCTTCAACCTTTTTAATAAAACGTCTATGGCTCCAGTCCACTATTTGGACTGCAGTACTCATTTTTGAACACCAGGGTCTCACATATCACTCCTTTAAAAGTGTGTAATGAGTCCAGCTCCCAAAGTTTTAGGTGTTTTTGCAGTTCAGCATGGACTTTTGGGACAGTTAGCAGAGATAAGTCCTGGGAGTGAAGGCAATAACTTCCCATATTTAGGTATGAAGGAAGCAGAGGAAAGAAGGGAGGAAGTAAAGTTGGACTTCCTAAAATAATTTACATATCATTTCAAGATAAATTAGCATTCAACCTTGAATTGAAATGACAGAAGTGCAGATCACAATACCACAATATTATCAAATGATGATAAATGACAGTATTATATATACAGCATAGATCTCATCACTGGCCCTCATAGGCATACACAAATAATGTTATCTTGTGTGTCTCTATCTTTAGGATCATAACAAAACTCAATACTATAATGCTATGACCATCCCTTTATTCTAAGTTGACTTAATTTTGCACTTTTTGCACAACTGTGTGCTCTCCACAGATCCATATGCTGAGGCTCAACAGGAAGCCGTAAGTAACTTTGTGAGAACTGAGTCACTTTTTAAATTAAAAATGTATTTTTCTTCAAGACAAGTGTTGCTTATCTGTCAGAGAGATTCTCGTGATTTAGTGCAAAATGAATCAAGCCTTATCTCTTTGTTGGTGTTTACAGAATGAAGAGAAAAGCAAGACGAGCAGGTTCGGCAAGTAAGGCCTTATTTTTTGACCCACTTCTCTTTTCATCTCAGTTATCCCCCAGACACTGTTAGCGATGAGAGAGTTTGGTCTGCCTTTGTTTCCTTCATAATCTCCTCCGCCACTTAAACATGCGGTGAGGAGTCCCTTTCAAACAAGACGATATCCCTCATTCTCTTCTTTTGCAGGAGCGAAAAGAAAGCCGCTGCAGAAGGGCCAGATGAGAAAGAGCTGAAAAAGAAAGAGAAGCAGCGGCTGGAAAAGGAGAAGAAGGAGCTAAAGGAGAAGCAAGAGAGGGAAAAGAAGGAGCAGAAAGAGAGGGAAAAGAAGGAGAATGAGATGAAGAAGAAATTCAAAGTGAGTAATGTTATTTTGACAGGGCAGGGAGGTATGGAAGGTGACTGAGCAGCAGGGGAGGGTGGGGTATATGCTTTGGCATACAAACCAGTCTGGATTCATTCCTCCCAGTGAGGAGAGCTGAGCTGAGCAACATGTGCAGGCTCAAAAGAATCTGTGTAAACATTGATTCATTGTTGGTGAGATTCTTTTCTTCCGTGATATATTATTACCATGTTATAACAAAACACAACTTTCTCCAGGATTCATTGGGTCCAAAACATAAGTCAGGACAAATGTCTTGAGCAAAACTGACTACTAAATAAATGTGGTCAAGCCAAGTTATCTCAGGGCACTTTTCATATAGGGTTCTCGACCATACAATTCCCCTCATGAGCAAACACTGGGTAGCTCCCCTTGGCTCTACAGAGCATTTTAGCATCTTTTAATTTGTTTTTTACAGCCTGCAGCAGGCAGCTGTTTTTGGCACAAAGGCTGTAACACTCTCTTGAAAACTGCCTGCCAAGCACCAAACTGCTGACAGTCCAAGTTAGCAATTACCTGGTATAGCGTCTGTTGGACACAGTGAAGCATTTAGCAGCTAAAGAGCTACATAATTCCCTCTGGCATTGGTAGAGACCAAAAACAGAGCTAAAATGAGGATAAATATTGAACAAAAAAAAAAACATTAAACAAAAAAATCTTATTGCAAACAGTGCCTCATTCTCTGTAGTACATAACCGAACGCACCCTTCCAATATGGCGGTCTATTTAAACTGCTAAAAACTCCCATCTCTCCCTCTCCCTCTGCTTGACAGTGTCATTGCTGCCTTGCATCAGCATCACTGCTTGTTCATTCAGCCCCACCACCACCCCAGCATCCACCTGGGGGGTCCAAGATACTGTATTTGTTCATCACTCTTCAATATCTCTATGTAATCATAATCTATGAGGAGTGATAAGGTTGGAGCCTAGACACCAAACTCTTTTGTCTGACTGAACTGACCTTGTTTGCAGTTTGAAGTGCCCTGCCAACAGTTTTATAGATGTCTCTTTCATATTGGTGGTCTACTGAGGATTTTGGGGCTAGTGGGGAATTTTTCGGTGATATAGCACAAGTGGCCACTGCTTAAAATAGGTGGCAAGACTGAGTTGCAATGCCCTGTTCTATTATAAGTCTATGGTAGAGTCAAAAATGTTTTTTTTTTAAATTTATTTGAATACTTAATAATCTGTTATTTTAAGGTACAATAGTTACATAATGTTTCTTGAAATGTGAAGCCCCTCGGGACAGACCTTTTTCACAGCAGTCATTTTGACTTTTGACTTGAAAAGCAAGCAAGTGTAATTAGCAACATTAACGATGGTTCAGTTCCATTAAGTGTCCCAGTAGGCCTGCACGCACAATAACAGGACCTCCCCTACTAGAAATCAGCCATAGTTGATGTTATTAATGAACCTTTGCTTTTATGTGAGTGCTATTTTTGTATGTTTGTATGTGAATATGTGGTGATCACCTGCCGCTGTATTTGTCAGATCACGGGACAGGAGGACGCCATGTATCAGGCAAAAGTAACTGTAACGACGAAGGGACGTAAAAACGATCTGCCCGTCAAGAGCGGTGACATCATCAGCATCATCCGAACGACCAACTGTCCCAAAGGGAAATGGTTGGCCAGGGACAGCAGCAACAACTGTGAGTTCAAACAAAACTCATATGTTATCATCAGCAGTGTGCTTAGCTCAGGACTAAAGTGATGCCTGAAGAAGGAGGTCTATTAGGTCTAGTTATCTTTTCTCTAATAAGACAACACTTGAACACGCTGCATTACAACTTGAGTGTGATGAAAACATAAATCACACATGGAGGCTGCTATGTTGTTATACCTGAATTATAAACAGCCATCTGTACTATATACATTCTAAGCCATATGGGACAGACAACCGCAGAAATCTTAAAGAAAGTAACTTGCTGTGCTGTAGCACTGACTGTGGATCACTGACTCTGTGAGTTTGTTCCAGATGGATATGTTGCAGTGGATCACGTGGAGCTGGACATCAGGGAGATGTTGGAGCTGGGAAAGAAGGCTAAAAGCAGCCGCAAAACCAGCAACAATGTAATCGAGGAGGAGGTTCCCAACGTGGTGAACACGTACGTGTGCACGTGCAACTTCTCACTCAGTATTCATTACACTGTTAACATTAAAGGGACGACTTACAGCTGTTCTTGTCTCTTTTTCTCAGGGACTCAAATCACTACCCAGTATCACCAGGAAGCTGTAAGTATCTTCCTGTTTGTATTCATAGTAACAGTATATATTTAACATATTCTGCAGTGGTTTCATGTTGCTGATGTGTTCAGTCACAGATGACAGTGAGGAGTGGACCGGTGATGATGATGAACCTCTCTCTCCTGCTCCTGGAACTGCAGAACCACAGGCTCCATTGTAAGTCCATGTCAGCTTCAGCCTACATGGATGAATTATTTTGATTTGTACTACTTTTTGAGATAGACACCTATCAGCAGCAGTGAGCGTGATCTCTGTTCAGTCACTGGAGGTTCAAAGCGTTATACTGTATGTTTTCTGAAGACTAATGCCTTGTCTTGTCAATGTCTTTTTCTCTGCAGTGGCCACATCAGGACACTGTCAATGCCAGACATGGGTAAGAAACTCCAAACTAGTCTTCTGTATTAAAATCAGCAAATTGTACTGATACTAAACAATTAGGTAACAAGAAGTAAAGTAGACAAAATGCTTTTGACTGAACACATTGTCACATTATTGGATACCATGCAAAAAGTGTGGTGTACTTGTCATGTTGTATCTCCTCCATGTGTTATCTTGGTGGAGGTGTGTCGATACAATAGACATGAGATATGACAAACATCTTGAGTTTTGTCTCAGATAAGTTGGTGATCGTTTACTAGCGTTTGTCTTCAGCTGGCATTTTAAAGGCACATTCGCAGGCAGTAGACAATTATAGCATTGTGCCATCCTCACAAAGCTTTTGTTGATACATTTGTAACATCACATTAAGATTATTATCCTAATTTTATTTCTAACATTATTATCTTTACCCTGCTATCGGAACAGGAAAAATGGTGTGATCATTTTTTCACTTGTTTGTTGTTTAGCTTTGGTGATCAAAGCACCAAGAGGATAAAATCTCTGAGGCGCAACTCTATGAGCTGTGGTTCTGAGCTGCAGTAGGCAGTATTATTTCATTATGATTTTTGTTTAAATAACTAATTCTGACCATTGCAGAGTTCCTTTAAAAAAAATGTGTTTGTCAGTGCTCACCCCCTTTGTATTTAGTTTTAAAAACTGGACCCAGTCTGATTCAAATAACCAATCATGATTAGCTGGCATGTAACTAGCCAAACTCAGACACTGCAGAGCAAAGTTTTTAAGGTTTAGCTTATTCAGTATAATTTCAGTAAATAATCTGATAATCATTGCACATTGCAAACAAGAAATGAAATAATTAATTCAGCTATGAAAAACAAAGAAAACAAAGCAAAAATTAGCCCACAGCTAACAGACTCCATGGCAACATTAAACTTCCTGTTTGCATCCCCCAAAGCATTATCAGCTTTCTTAGCTAAAGAATAATAGAAGGTTTGACAAAATCACTTAGCATCAACTTTTTTCACCATGAACATTACTGTCTCTCCAGTGGTACAATAATACCACTTTTAGGGCCTCTGAAATCATTAAACGTTCCAGTTCTAAACTTCATTTTAAGACACACTGACCTCTCAGCCCTGTTTGCATACTTCAAATACTGAATCACAGACGTGACTCATTAGATCAGCAGGTTGTTTGCGTAAACAGGAGCATGTAACTATTAAAGTGAGTTCAAGGTGTTGTGACTTCCGGAACAATTACCTGGGGTCAGTATGGTTAACAATGTACAGTAGGTGTGTGTTATATCAGAGTGCGTTATATTTATCTGTCTTATTACTTTTCCCAGGAAACAAAGACCTCAGCATAAACCACCAGCACAGTCAGAGTGACATCAGTGCAGATGGCCCCCATTACCAGTGAGTTTAGCAGCTTCATTCGCTCACACACAAATACACAAAAGCACAGTGTGGATATAACATATGTGTATTTGTCTTTTTTTATCAGAGCGAGACATGAAGCACTTCAGAAGTTGGCCACATTTTTCCATCAACCCAAACCTGTGGAGCCAGCTGCCAGGTAGACACCAAACACCTGCTCTATACACACATACACACACGCATACACAGTCGCACAAATGAGGTTTTAATTTTTCCTTTTCTCTCTTTTTTTTTTTTTTACAGCAGCACTGAACCAGAGACAAGTAAGTGATCCTGGATCCTAAAATACAAAAATCAATATAGAAGTCATATGTACAGTATATGTACAATATACTGTATAAAACCTATATGCTGTGATATAAGTTATGTATGTATAAAGGTATCAGTGAAAAATCTATCATCCATCCTCTTTCTAAGGTATTTGATGTGTTTGATAAATGGATTTTGTTTCCATCTCAGGTCCTGCGGTTGTGAAAGAAGAAACAGTTCAGCCGTGAGTAGAAAGCACACGCACATGCACGCACAAACCCACATACACAAGGAAAAATGCCGAACATGTTGTGCAACCTGTAGACAGACACCTTCACTTCCTTTTTGCCTGGAATGGCTGGCTGAGCATGAAAAGAGTGACTGTTTTAGTGTTTTTTTGGGTGGGAGAGAAAGAAAGACGGCCAAAGAATCCACTCATTCTCCTTCCTCGAAATGAAGTTGCCTCAAACGCTGGTGGGAGAATGAGTTGGTGATTCCCTGTAATGTGCTTTTCATGTTTATCAGTGGTGTCATATTCGTGGTCAAAATGAGGTCACCCTCTTTGTCCCAGCGGGTACGATAGGCAACATGGCAGCACCTGCAGGAAGGATTGAGTTATTTTGAAATCTGTTTTTTTTTTTCCCCCACAGGCCTGCGGATAGTACAACAACAGAAATAGATTTGGATTCACCTGATATGATCATTTTACCTCCTCCTGACCTGTACGCTGACATGGCCGCAGAGTAAAGATCATAAAACAAGGTGAGGATGAACCGCCTCGCTCTGCACTGCTCATCACTGCGACATGATCACGCTGACATGATGTTTCTCTGTTTCAAACAGCAGAACAAGAAGCAGCCAGGCAGAGGAAACAGGATTTATCTGTGGTGTTATCTTCAAACTGTGACCTGTCAGTCACCTAATACTGCGACTTCATCTTCTTGACTGTCACCTTCTTTACCTGGTGACTGCGTTTATGGATCAGTACGAGGAGCAAGAGGATAAGAGGATTTCTGCAACATCTCAGTGATCAGAACTTTTTGTGCGCATTTTTCTGAAGCACTTGGTGTGAAACCAGCCAGGGACACATTGCCTGGTGGCTCTGAGTGACTTTGAACCTTGAACCAAGATGAACTGCAGAACCCAAGAAAGGACTTACACGTGAGCTTTTTTGGGTACTGTCACCCTGGAGGCTCATGCAGGGAAAATTATACACATCATGTGCAAATTCCAGAAAGCCAAATCTGTCAGAGTGGTGGAAACATGAAGAGGATGATGGAAAATCTAACAAACTATTAGTGCCTGAATATTTATCTTAGTCTACACAGAGCAGTTTCAAGGGTTGGATTAAATTAGTGTCCTACACACTTGTTACCAGTTTACAGTGTTGGTGCCAAAGGAATTAATAGAATTATAGCTGTAAAACGTAATGGTACAATATGCAGGATTGTTTGTAATTGCACCATTCAAAGATGGCCCCTCCTCCCTGGCTTGACAAATGAGGGCGAGGGAGAGAAACAAATTAAAATGCCAAAATTAGTGTGTATATATGTTTTTTTTAATGCAACTAGGCAATTAACCCTTTTCCAATTGCCAGTAGACAAGTTTTTTTTCCTGATGTGTGCCTGAAAGCCGAGGCTCATGTCTGTGCAGGACAGCAGAGACAAAAGCGCTTTTAAAAATCTCTCTGTGTTCAGCTCTCAGTAATTTTGTAGCTTCTAACTGAATCTCTTGGCGTGAAGTTTAGATTCTGTGCTTTCACGTACCTGCCTTATTTTACTGCTCGACTCAAGACGAGCGCATCATCATTTAATACACACCTTCAAGCGTTGTGCAAACGCTGTGCTGTCGCAAACTGAATCAAGCCAAGAAGCATGTGTGTGAAAAAGGAGCCAAACAGTCAGTATTTACTGACGGAGGCAACAAGCCTTTATTGCCTCCGCCGGAAAAGGGCAAAAATTGGCGCGTTCACCTAAGTCTCATGTTTCAATCACTGCTGATCGGAGCTGGAGCTGATAAATACCCATGACTGCAGAGTCATTTGTCCTGGGACTGAATGCCGAATTAATGTTATTTTCTGACCGTTTCACGACAGTTATCTTCTAATGCACAAATAAATACTGCCACACAATGCTGGATTTTGTGTGAATACAGCTGAGGCAGCCCTCAGTCTGCTCTGTCTGTGTGTGCAGCTATGTGTGTATCTCTCCCTGCAGCTCTCTCACAGTCAGAGAGCAGAGGAAAGAAAGCGATGTAAACGTTGGTCCCCACCTTGCACCCTGTGCGCTGCATCGACTTGGGGAGCTACACACCACTGCCCAGAGGCTGATGCTCAGAAACATCCGGAGCAGAGCAAAACATGAAAATATAAAAAAAAATACAGGCATGATTATATTTATGAGTCTATACATTGTATTTTAAGGAAAATCCTAGTATGCCTTTAACAAATAAACAGACTTCACTGAGTTTTAGTTTTAATCATCAATAATTAAAAAGCCTTTGTGCAGCCAGCTGTATCCAACAAGAGATGTGCTCCATTGTCATTAATTTCCTCTCCTACATGTGCATTTACACAACTCTGATAAGCATTCGTTTTCAAGACCACCTTCAACGTTGATATTGGTCAGTTTTTTTTCTTCAAATGTTTGTATTATTGTGCTTTTTTTGTACATGAGCATCTTTTTTCTACTATTGTTTACATTCATTATGATCATTATAGATTACAGAATGTAATTAAATGTTGTGTTTTAACCATATTAGGTTAATATAATTGTCTTTAATAGCATACCAATAAACAAAAACTTGGATTGTAATCTCAAATATAGAATTTAAGATTTCTGCTAGTTTCAGCTGCTGTGTATCGGTCATAGTCCCACCTTCTGGAGCGAAGCAGCATCCATAAACTTTATTTTCTTTCTTTCATTTTTATGGAGCGGATGTCTGGCAGGTGTCACTTTTATGTGCTGCCTCTGTTCTGAGACTTTCCCTCAAGCTGATGAATAATAAGTATTACAGAAAGAGAAAATAGTGTGATGATGACCTGAAGTCATTTTCATGTAAAATACTGTTGTTGACATCTAAGTGTACATTTTTGTCTGAAAAAAAGCAAAAATAATCCTCTGTGATGGGGGTGTGCATGCGTGTGTGTAAAATGTTCAACAGACAAAGCCTTTAGGACAAAGACATTTTCCTTTTATATGTTTGTTTATTGTTTTTCAATAAATACTCATTAAAGTGCAAATCATAACAGCAATATCATGCAGTGCATAACAAGAGAAATCCAAACCCCAATCGGACAGAGAGACAGGGAGAGACAATTGAAACACACTGTCACATTCATACGCACACAGAAACACACCCTTACACACATTCTTTCACAATGACCAGTGTGCACACACATCACACACACGACACACACTGGGGTATTTAAGGTTACATTAATCATAAGAACCCCACCACAGGTACACCAAGAGCACAGCTTTGCTGTTGAAAATACTCACTTTGGTACAACACAGAAAGTCGTATTTGATTCGGCCCTTTGGCATGTTGTTTCCTGGCTCTGAACACAGATTAGAGTTTACATGACGAACATGCCACTGGTAGTTGCATACAGTTGTAATTGTACAGTACTACATCTGACAGTAAATACTGGTTATATCAGGAGCTTTTAAACATGACCCATGACCTCTGTATTGTTGTCGCGAGCAGCAGAACCAGGAATAAATGCACCAGATACGATCCTGATGTGACCCAAGTAGCTCACTATACAGAGGACAAGTTGTTTAAGACACGGCAATAGAGGGCTGACTCAAGAACATGGATTAGTGTTTACAAAGCTGTGTGCAGTTGCATGTGTGTTGCAGCAGGGAGCAGAGTTTCTCTCTCACACACATCAGGGTGTATTCAGTGTGTATGTGCCATCACAGACAGGAAAGGCAGCCCTACACTGCAGAGACATAAAAACACAATACATGTAATAAAGGGCTTCGGCAGAAAGAATGTGGCTTTTACTGTTTCAACCTAAAACCTTCACAATGCTCTCATAAGGCAAAAATGAATCTATTTCAAACAAGATGCAACTGTTAGAACTGTGTAGAGTAAGAAACTGAAAAATCAGTCCACATCAAATTATTGTAGGTCCAGAAAAGTGCTCAGTTAACAACACTGGAATTAGCTGAGTCGTTGTAATCTAGATTGATGCGTGTGAACCTCCAATATGGCCAACATTTTGTATACTCACACTTTATACTCACACAATGCTATTTTTAGGTTTTGAAAATAACAATTAGAGCTGCACAATATGCATATATAGAATATAAGCATATTCTAGTTAACTGTGCAGCCCTAACAACAATCGTGAATATTGAATATTGGCCACTTTGGGTTTCCTATAAGAGACACCAGTCTACAGTACAGTACTACCCATCCAACCAGTGTTTTACTGAGAACAGCAGAAAGGCAACTGTCCAGTCCTCTTCATCAAAACAACACTGCTTTAAAACTAAGAAGAAACCAAGAGAGAAAGACAGACGGAAAGATTCATCTGAGCAGCACCAGCTTTCACTTTACATTCAGTCAGAGAAGATTTAGACAAAATAGTGTGACAAGAGCGACTCACAACACACCTATGCCATAATCCGACAGGAAAATGCAGAACATTTATAAAAGTAACAACAGAAACAACAGGTACAGTGAAGTTTGTGTATCCACCAAAGAGTGTGATGCAATAAAACCGTAAAACTGTTTTAAAGTGCAGACCGAACAGACGACGACGGCTAAACAGAAGATACACACACAGGCAGCAGCTCCAACAGCATCACGCTTTGTCTCTACCGATCTCACAAACCACCACGCAGGCCCTCCTAACAAACCAGCCTTAAGTCAGTAAGAAAACATGACAGTCATGTGACACACTCGACCCATCAGATCTCCATTAAACGCACTCGCTCATGCACACACTCCCCATAAGCAAATGCACAGAATTACTGTGCTGCATTCTTTAAGGCAACTGGAGAAAGGTTTCTGTGGCTTATAATGTCCTACAGCAGATATACACTGTCTCACATGGATCTGTCATCTTCCTGTTTGACTTCTCGATTCTCAACATCATTTCATATTTTATTCACGTACGGCATGAAAACAGGGCTAATCACATTTATAACTGCTAATACGGTTAGCAGCGATATAGATTTAATTAATGAGTAAAAATTTGCTCAGGATTTGCTTGATTTTTGCTCTTTAAAGGGATAGTTGACTGCAAAATCAAAAACACGTATTTTCCCTCTTGCTTGTCGTGCTGTTTATCCATCTAGATCGTTTTGGTGTGAGTTGCAGAGTTTTGGAGACACTGGCTGTAGAGATGTCTACTTTCTCTCCAATATAGAAGAACTATATGTCAACCATTTCTTCCTACTGAACTCCATCCACCAACTGTATCACTGCACAGAGGGAAGTGTGCAGCTACTCATGAGCACTGCATGCTTCCGTCTGCACGGTGATACATTTGGCAGGTGTATTTTGGTAGAAAGAAATTGCTCACAAAGTGCTCACAGCAGGGTTTGTGGATTATGTGGACAAACCAGTCAAGGCAGACAACTCTACCAGTGATATCTCCAAAACTCGGCAACAATCAAACAATCTCGATGCATAAATAGGTAAGAGGAAAAACTTTTTCTTTGGGGTGAACTGTCCCTTTAATATAAGTGTAAATATTGAAATGTAATAAACTGTATATGGGTTGTTTTACAGTTATTCAGAGAAAATCTAATTCAAGACCTCACATTAGGGAATTTCTTCACATTGTAAAGGCATAAGGCAATACTTTGAGAAAAGAATAATGGAAATAGTTCAGAATTGTTTTTCAGGCGTCAGGGCCTGCTTTCTTTTTTTAAATTATGTTCTGCACATGCGTGGCTGAGCAGCATATGAACAGTTACTCAACTGAAGAGTAAAGGAGTCTCTGTGTGTTACACATTTGTGACAGTTACTGAATGTATAAAGTGAATGTGGGGGAACAAATAGCAGAGATACATATCAAATCTTTGACATATATTGAGACAGTCCTTTGCTGCCATGTGAGACGGTGTGTATCTGCGCGTCAACACTAAATGCAGGACACAGTCACATCCATGCAGAGTATTATCGTCCTACTATCCTGCTGTCTTCTCTAGGTTCATTAATCTTCTACACTCTATTCAAAATCCGGATAAAACTCTATGCTGATGCAGTGCTTAAATAATAAAACTATAGTGCCTAAAAAAAACAATCTCTCAAAAATAAATATGGATCTGATATCTAAATAATAAGGATCTTCTTTGTGGTGTATAAAGTCTGTTATTTGGTATACCTTTGTCAACCTCTTCAGCTACGTAATATGATCATAATATAAATATAATATACATGAATCATAAAAGTTGTTTCTTTACAAACCATAGAATATAAAACCTGAAATCAAATTTTACATGTTTTAACGTTCCCTCAGACACAGATTTAACATCAATTTAACAACCACGCCTTAATTAAAAAATATAAGACAAGAGGCAAAGTGACCTCGCGATCAATGTCTGGGGAAATCTCAGCAGGATGTGCCGCCATTAAGTGTT
>JAJHUR010072905.1:0-13380 GCA_027495735.1 Lutjanus campechanus
GACAGCACGCACGCACGCACACACACACACACACACACACACACACACACACACACACACACACGTACACAGAAGGACACAGAACTACTCAAGTGTCAGCAGGGTAAGGAGATACTGAACTAGAGGACAGTGTTGTCAGATTGGGTGGGTTGCATGCATGGACAAGATTTGGACTTGTTTAAAATGACTTGGGCTGTTTTTTAAATACATTAAATTATATTAAAATGTTATTCATAAATTGCATTCCCTTTGTTATGCAAAGGCATCCAGTCACTCAGCACAACTTTGATGTGACATCATTTGTAGGCAGATGCTCACCTCACATGGAACAGCCAATGTGGCTACTTGCACCTGCTTGGCAGGGAAATAGAAAATAATAAAAATTTAAATTAAAAAAAGTGTAAATGACAGGTACCGCTTTCATGTAGTGTCACACTACTGTCAAAAGCTTTGTGCTTTGTGCAGTTGTATCTGCATCTTGCCAGGTCTGTATTTTTCTTGCAGAACATTTGAAGTGTTGCTGCTGAATGATTTTTTTTGTCTGCTGGTCAGGTGAACCTATTTTGCATGCAAATTACATTAATAATATCTAGAAATACACATTTGTATTTTCTATGAAATAGAACATATTATATATTAACATATTATATTATTAGGTTAATTGGTGACTCTAAATTACCCATAAGTGTTAATGAGAGCGTGGATGGTCGTCTGTTTCTTTGAGTCAGCCCTGCAACTTGTCCGTGGTGTTCCCTGCCTTTCACCCAGCGGCAGCTGGGAGAGGCTCCAGCTCCCCCAGTGACCCTTGAAGGATGAGCAGTTATGGATAATAAATGAATTAATAATTTATTTATATCTACCTACCTATCCTACCAAACTGACTCCAAATAAGCACATACGCACACAGGCCTGGCACACATCCCACGCACGCCCACATAAACACAAATACGACATGCCTGTGCTCTCTGCCTGTCAGTGCTGGTTTTATTGGCTGTTTGGCTGGGTTTGGGGCTGGTTCTGACCTGTCATCGGACTGGTTTTGTCACACAGACTTGACAACCCTGCGCTTAACTCAGTCATCCACCACAGCTGCATATCAACGGTGAATTTATTGCCCTTCATAGCCAAAATAAGGGGGTCGAATGGCCGAATAGCTGCCGTTGCTTTTCATCTGTGGATCTGAATTACCATGATTACCACCCACCCGTGGCTTACCCTCTGAACACACACACGAGCTGTAGCCTTTCTGCAAATCTGTATTTTCATTGTAACAGAAACGTCTGCTTGCAATGTTACAACATTTGTTTGGCTTTTTGATAGAATGGGGTTGTGCGCTCTCCTCATTTTCCCTTGCTGTCTTCCCTCTCCGTGCATGTGTGGGGTACATTTTAATTTGGCGTGTACTGTCAAGGTTTGTTGCAGTTTGCCAAGTTAGATAAAAACCTTTTTTTTTGTCATATGAGCTGTCCATTTTTTTTTTCTTTATTTTAAAACTGCTGTTGCTATTGTTTTTCATTTGTATTGTGTAACTTGGGCTTTTTTTTTTACATTGATTTATGTGGATACTAACATACAAAGTGTTGAGTGGTTTGACTGCAGTTAATTTAGTGGCTTGTTTTCACACTAATCTTCAAGACAACAGCTACAGTAATAAAGTTAGTCCTGCCGTGCTAGTCTTTATGATGGAGATGCTATTTTGGCTGGGTGCTGCATTGAGGGGAGGTCATATGCATAAAGTGAGCATTGGGAAACCTTGGCCTTGGTCAGAGCAGAAGCTCTCTTTAGAACCAAAAAGGTCATAAATATAAAGTTGCCAAACACTATTAGCATCTTGTAGACTGCCCCGAGATGCCCTGACTTGACCGCTTTCAAAGGAAATGCCACTGACAGAAGAATAATGAAGGCTTAATACCAATACGTGTTGGAGAGACAAAACAATTTTTGTGGAAGAAAGGGGACAGAGTTCAGAATTCATCTGTCGCTGTTTGGACTGTTTTCAAAGAAACTAATTAAGATTTGTCTGAGAGGAAGAAATAAAACATTTTTTACTTCTATACTTCAGGTCCCTGTGACTTTGAGCCTTCCAACTGGATTAAAGCTGTTACTCTTCTGTGAAACTCATTGTAAGCTGCCCTGGATAAGAGCTAGCTGTAATATAAATCCAGAGGGTGGAACACTTCATTCTAAAACTGACACGGTGGATTTTTTTTTTTCCATGTCTGTGGAACAGGGGTATGTCCAGACTTTATTTATTGGGGTAACCCAGGGGGCACTCTGTACATCAAAATAGCATTAATGTCTCATGTCTACAGTATCTTACAGTTTATTACATTGTAGTGTTTTATTTGGAAGATAAGAACAGCACAACACCATACAGATACAGTATAAAGCTTCCATATTTTATTCTTTAGGTCCTTAGAAAAGAAATTGTACCTCTTTTGTATCGCTTTATAAAAAAAAAAAAAAATCAAATTTCATTCAGAATTCAACAACTTTCAGTCACTTTTGTAGTTAAGCCTGCATCTGTCAATACATATTGTATTTGTTTACTTGTGGACCTTGACTGTGCCGATTTGTTCATCTTATATCTTGCTATATACAAGATTAAATGAAAATTTTCTATGAATGTCAGTTTTTGAGCCATGAGAAAAGTCA
Source organism: Lutjanus campechanus (assembly GCA_027495735.1). Classification (NCBI taxonomy): domain Eukaryota; kingdom Metazoa; phylum Chordata; class Actinopteri; order Lutjaniformes; family Lutjanidae; genus Lutjanus; species Lutjanus campechanus. Next base: position 2,656 of record JAJHUR010072905.1, read on the forward strand.
AAATGTAGCATGCATCAGATTAGGTGAACCTTATTTTTAGCCTAGCAGTTGTTTATGACTTGAGCCCCCCCTGCCAGCTGGTTAAGAGGAGTGAGGAGTCAGGAGTTGGTATAGAACAGAGTAGTCGATAAAATATGCTTTTCAGGGTTTTTCAAAAACAGTGAATCATTGCGACCTCGAGAATTCCTTTAGCATTCAGCCATGCCCACACGCACGCAGGCCTGGTGGAGATGATAACAATGAACTGCCTGTAATATGCTTGAGGGCTCATTCTTGACCCTTGAAGTCGAGCAGAAAATCTTATCACAAGGTCCAGTTAAATATTTTCTTTTGTCCTTTTAATCTTTCATGTGGATATGGACGCCCTGAGAGACAAGTGAAAAAAAATAAAATAAAATCTGGTGATCCATTTTCGAAGACTGATCAAAATAGTTTTCTGTTTATGACTTGTTGTAATACTAACTTTGGCCACTGGCGGCTGAATTGCATGATCACCCCATTCATTCCAGCTGAGTTTTAATTTGTTCATGCACTCTAAACACAAGGTATACATATATTATGTGCTAGCAAGTTATGAAGCATTATTGTCATGACTTTCTTTTGGCTGGAACTCTCTTTTGATTTGTGTTAATCTGTGGATATGTTCATTAGCTGTCGAACTAACTAATTAACTAATTTTTAATGGCTAACCAACAGCTTCAACCACGTTGACTACATATTAGTTTACTCTTTTATTGTACAGGACTCTTTGTCTCTTATAAGTGGGGCATTTGGTCACTTGCTAAGGGAATATGATAATTTTGCACCTTTAATTATGTCTATACACAATAAAATAAGCACTTCCTTTTAATTTTGGCAGTTGAAAATTAATATAGTTCAGTAGTGTCACAATCTAATTTGTACAGCACATGTAAAATGAATGATGACAATAAAAAAAAGCATACTACATACATAAAATGTAAAAAAAAAAAAAATCATAAGTAGTGAGGAGTGATCATCTTGTCACAAAAAAACTGGTGCTCTCAGCACTGTCATATTCACTTTTTTTTTTTTCCTTTTTAAGATCTAGACTCTTTGAAAAACATTAATCTGTATTTTTCCAGCATCTGTACAAAGTGCCCATGCCGGCAAAGCTTCACTTCACAGAGCAGAGGACTACTTTTGAAAATATGATGGAATAAATTTTCACCCGCATGTTTGGCTTTTTATCTAAAAGACCTTCTCTCACTTCAAATGAGTCTTCAGAAGGGCCTTCACCTCTTCCAGCCTGTGTGAAGAAGGAAGAGGAAAGAATGCATCACCACTGCGGCTGCGGCAACGCTCCAAACAAAATCTTCCATGGCGAGTGTTACCCATTCCTGCAGGAATCCAAACAGGAACCGCCTGGCCCGGGCCGGGCAGTCACACAGAGGCACGCCAAAGAGGAAATGACTGAGACCAGCCTCGGGGTGCGGCGGGTTCAGTTAAGTGGTCATGCCCAGTGGTCTCTGGCCTCGCTGGCATCACAAGCCAAGAAACACCGTCGATCAAATGCTGTTGTGTGGACTCAAACAGGGGCTGACTGAAACTTACAGCTCAGAAAAAATGTAACAACTTTTTTCTTTGAACGTCTTCTTCTTAAAGTTCCCAGGAAGTCAAAATCAATATTAAGTTTTTATCACACCTGTCATGCTATAAGTCATCTATATGCCATACTTTATAGGTATTCTCAGTATTTTCAGAGTTTTTCTTTTCTTTTCCTGTGAAATGATTTGAAACTGTCTATGACTCATCTTGCATTTGGTGGCGATACTAAATTTGGATCTAATGAAATGCTTTCTTGCTTATGACACAGCAGACATGGAAGGAGAATACATCTATTCACCGGAGTTTCTGGGGCCTGAAATTGGATCATATTTTATGGATAAAATATTTTCTGGTGTCCCCTCTGATGTCCTCTTTAATGTCACAGCTTTCCTGACTGACAGATGTTTTTTAGCATACTCAAGATAAAGTAGCTTACTGTAACTGTTAGCTGCTGTTAATGGACCAGACTCAGCAGCCTCCTGGTCACCAGGACAAACACAGCCTCTGAGACCGGAGACATTGCCACATATCTTTACTTGTTGCTAAAATAACTCAGCTAATTGCTAACTGCTGTTAACTTGGTTGGCCATGACTCAACCCCGCGGTGCCATGAGCCAAACCTAGCAAGAAAACTCCCTCGGTACTGTAGCATTATTCCCTCTTGTTAGGGGAGGAGTCAGCTTAAAGGACCATTCTGTCTCATAGTGTTACATCCACGGTCCGCTTTAGCTGCAGGGCACTTCAGATCAGTGCACTGCTTGGTTCATTTTGCAAGTGTTTTTTGGTTTTTTTTCAAAGTACTTTAACTGTTCTTTGTGCTTTTATGACAAATTCAAAAGACGGATAAGAAGAAAGACGGCAAAGATGCAACAGAAGTTTCTGACTGGAACCAGGGTCATTGCAGTTCAAAAGTGGTAACTTAATCTCCAAGTCACGGGGGTGCGACCTCATTTTTGTGAGTTTCTTATTAAGCTTAATACATGATTTCACACTGGTCTTTTTATAGTCTTAATTTGGAATGAGGTCCACTGTGTGAGGCAACAGTATCTCGACTTCTCCAGTCATAATTTTCTCACTTCTACTGGCTGTTTTTACTGGCACAAAATACAGATCAAATCAAGTTAAATAATATACAAGATTTAGAGGTAGATATCTATAAATATATGAGCATCAGATGGCAGCAAAGTCAACTATACCAAAGTGAATCAGTACATAAAGGCACAGCTGGGTCGCTGGAAGAAGTTGCAGCAATTGCAGGTTTGGCAAGATGCCATCAGCAGAGTGAGAACTACCATTTTATGAATGAGTCTATACTCCTATACTATATAGCTATAGCTACTTGATCAGCTGATGTATCAATGAGCAGCTGATGCTAAATGAAACAGCTGGTGCAGATCAGTTAATACAAGTGTGATTTAATTAGCCCGCCTGAACTAACACAATGCTGGAAACGGGGATTTTAAAGGAAGCAGCCTGACATATTTAAGATGAGCTTTTTTTGTCGTGTTTCTCTGGATAAAATGAGAAGATATTCAACCAAACTGAGCAAATTCAAGTCTAGGAGCTTAATACAGAGAGGCCTGGAACATGTTCACAGTCAACACCAACCAAAAATTACATCTTTAAAGCAACTGCAAAACAGTCCTTTTTACATGTCATACGTGGTTTTATTGAACTGAGATAAAACGTTAAATGACATTGCAACATGGAAACAGTTGTGAACAGTTTATCTGCACTACAAAGAATAGTCCTCTACAGCATCAACACAAATATTCTCCATATACACAGGAAACAGTGCCACCTAGAGAATTACAAACAGAAAATCTACCCTAAAAACACAATAACTCTGATCCTGATTTCTTTGCTTCTTTTCATTACATTTACAGCTGTTGGTGAAAATAACTTCGCCAGCACTGATAGTCGTCGTGGAGCTTAAAATATCCTCCAGCCATGTTAAATGCATCAACACGTGCCTCCAAAGTTGCTGCATGCCACAGACTGTTGAGACGCCAGCTAATGAGCCGGTCACTGGTAAGTGATCCCCTCCAGTCAGTCATGACAGGAGAGTCTCTGTAGAAGCTGAGCAAACTAAGTGAAGCTGCTTCAGTAGCAGCCTGGAGTTATTAATGAGGGTCGTTTGGCGGCAGCAGTGGAGGTCTGAGAGGGATGATGGGTCATTTTAAAAGAATTGCTCTGCTGCTCTCTAGTGGCTGAATGAGAGAAATGTAGCACCATGAAGGAAAGGACTGGGTTGCAAAGACACTGAGGGACAAAATGAGCAGGCAAAATTAAACCATACTAGCAAAGTTAATCTAGGTCCTATGGGTGCAGATGAATATAAGAATGCAAAGGAAATTATTAAAAAACAAATTAACACAGCGCCTGTGATATGATATGCAAAGAATGAACTTTTATTAATTCATACATTAAAGCAGTGGTTCATAACACTCTGCAGCACAGTCTGACAGTCTGTAAAAAGTTTTCAGATTCATTCATTAAATTATCATGATATAAAAAAAAGATTTATTCATAATATTTTAACAAAGTTTAACAAACAATATTTTGATTTTAAGAATATTTTTTTTAAATAGTTCACATGGTCTAACTCCCAACTAGCGTACCTTTTTGTTGAATTATAACTTCGGACTGTGTAATTCATATTTCCAAAAACAATGCACATCATGTGTAAGTCAATCTTTCTGAGTTTTATCTCAGCAGCATCGTTGCACTACTGCATACAGTATGAAAGTAGTAGTATAGTGGTAGCAAGTAGTAAATAAAAACTTTTTGAAGTAAATTAATACATTTAGCTGTTCCTTGTCGTTGAGTTTTGAATAATAAATCAAATAGAAAATATAAATATAGACAGTATATGGCCTCTTGGCACGCAATGTCTCCACCTAGTGGTGTCTGTATTCTATAACCCATTAAGAATTTTGAGTTAGATTTTGATTGACTTTGATTTTTAAAGTTTTGAAGCCAGAGTGACGGATTGAGTTTTGAGTGATTGTGAAGAAAAAAAAAATCATGATTAGATAATCAATTTTATTTTCTTCAAGTTTACATCACCCATTATATAATATATTTAATTATTTTTTGTTTTGTTGTTTTGATTGAAGTCATTGGTATATTTTATGTAAACATGGGTGGGCATTTTGTGAATATTTTTCTGACTGTATATTGTTTTACATCCTATGATACTGTAAGGTTTGATCTGGGGTGTAGGTGGGCCCTAAACACTGAAATGACCTTAAGTAATATTTTTAAATCACACGCATTGCCTTCACGTTATTTTTATGCCAGTTCCATTAACTTATTATTCCATTTGTGTAATTCTGCAGCTCTTTAAGGCAGCAGAACCCACTACAGCGCAAAAGAAAACTGTTTAAATATTATTTGAAGCATTATTTTCAGAGAACAAGCATTAATAAGAAATAAGTAATAAGAAGAAACAATCTATTTAAGCATGTCAAGAAAAATAAAAGTGTAATGCATATTTTACAATCTAAACCCCACATTTCAAACGGGGTTCAATCAGGGTGACATTTTTTGTGATTCACTGAAGCAGCTCAAATCATCTGAGTGAAATATCTTCACTAAGACATTTGATCTGTGGTAATATTTTGAAAGCAGACGTGCAGTCATTTTCATCTACAACACTACACGCACCCTTAATATGAAACAATTCTTGCATAATGCGCGTTCTCCTTTGAGCAGATGAATTATTCAGTCGTCCTGCTCTTTCCCCCAGCGCAGCTCACTCACAGCATTCACAAACACAAGTAATGAAGTAAGACTTTGCTTAAGTACTTGGTATGCAGAAATGCCAACATTAAAAGCATGATATACTGTACACGAATAAAAATGTGATAATAAAAGTATCATAAATAAGATATCAGGATGGAGCTGGGAGTGCTTGCCTTTGTGTGGAAAAGATTGAGAAGAACAGAGTGGCCTGCAACATGGGATTGAATATACTAGCAATTCTGGTGAGCACACAGCATTATAATGATTCTAAAAAAAAATATCAGCACAAGAATAGATTTGCTGTACCCTGAATATTGATAAAAATGTGAAAAGTTCCTTAGCGATGAAGTCAAAATCCAGCAGAATTTGGCTTTGGGGGATTTTTTACAGAAAAGAATTTAAAAAAAAATCTGAATTTACATAGAATAATATTTGAGATTGTGTGTTGAAGTCTTTGTCTGGTTTTTCGGTGACTGTGTGCTACACACAAGCTGCTCCGTCTGAGCTGATGAACTGTTGCTTCCCGAGCGTCCAGTGAAACATAAAGTCCGGAGGAATAACTGGCGTTGCAGCAGCCCTCGCCTCATCTGTGCCGAATCACTTTACTGATGGAGTGTTTCTTGCACTTGTGGGATTGTTTCCATAGCAACCACCTAGATGTGGGAAGTCGTGCCTTACACATGTGAGCGGACACATTCAGCCCATGCATCCCATGCTGCACCTCATATACACGCACGCCTCATGCAAAATGTTAACGCAAATCCCTGTATTAATATCACACTTCAAGTAAAAAGCTGATCTTAATAACAGGTGGAACGATCAGAGCCGTCCAGAGCTGCAAATGCAAGGTTAGTGAGACGCTGCTGGGCCAGGTTTCAGCATGGTTTCTGTCTCTCTTTTGCAGGAGTAGGTATCTGCTTTATATCCTCTTTTTACTCATATAACCTTGAGCTCTATCTCTTGTCTGGATTTATCCTCCTTACAGGTCTCTGTGGTACAGAGTGGGTTTTGTGGTTCATGTCCTGCAGGCTCCTGGCAGCACTTCGAGGTTGCCCACTGTGTTTTCTGATCAACTCTTTATAATGAGTATTTTCTTATTACTGTACTGTATGTTCAGTTGATTACGAAAAAAAAAAATAGCAAAGTGAAAAATATCCGCACAGTGATGAATTTCCAGACATTTTTTTAAACTAATGCAGGGATGGCATATGTACATTAATGTTCTATTTCTAAATGTAATTGGATTAGCACAACAGAGTGGTACCATACAAATATAAGGTGAAGCTTCCATACTTTATTCTTAAGTCCTTAAAAAGAAATTATGCCACCATTGTACCTCTCTCCTCAGGCAGTGACTCCTTAAGTTCATCCTTCACACTGATGACTCATTATTGAAGTAAATTAACATTGTAACTGGAACAGAGTTTGTCAAGATGCACAAAGCCAGACAATCAACACCAAATTTAAGCTTATGTGTACATACATAACTGTCCCTGCTACATCATTTTGATAATAACAAAACATGGAACATGGAAGAAGTCACATTATTTCACTGCCTTTGGATTTTGGATTCTGGGAAGAGGTCATGCAAACTATTTTGGGTATTATCTCTATTAGGTTACCTGTCTGCCCTCAGCTATTTATCTTTGGACCACTTCCACCTACATTAAAACTGACAGGTGCTATAAAAAGATTGTCATTTTATGCTTACAAACACCATATTGCAACTACCTGAAAGAGTACAGACGCACCTACAGGTGGACATTGGTTTAAAGGTATTTCTAGCTGTTTAGCCACGGAAAAAGTGACTTATGCTACCAAGGGGAAAATACAGTTTTTTTTAAAATATGGGGACATTTTATTAAATATCTTGAAAGTCACCATCCAAGATGTATGTGTACGTAAATCTTTAAGTATACCTATTGTTTTAATTTTGAGAAATTCAATAAATATATTTTTAAAAAAACAATGTGAAAAAAACACACATTAACACTGTGAAAAAAAAGAAAAGTAGGTTAAATACAAAAAGAAAATGATGCACATTTAAAAATGCTCGTCAAACAGATGGTTCAAACTAAAGTCCCGCCTCACACTGGATAGATAACTAATCATAGCTGTGGCACATGGGGTGGCCGAGTGCCCCCTGAGTCATGTCAGGCAGCGTTTCATCAGCATTAAAGTGAAGATTACAACTCCTGTGGAATCCCTGGATTCCAGTTGCTTCTGTGAATTGCAGCAATCAATTTTCTTTTCTTTTCTTTATCTTTCAACAGACAGCTCAGATTTCTCGTTTTTTCTTCAAAACAACAGCTCTTTCCCATTTTGTCATCAATATGACTCCTGTGTGGCGTGCAGCGGATGAGAGGAATTGTACATAACACTAAGCAGCTCCTTCAGGTTTCCCATCATATCAAAAGTGTCAACAGTTCTGTCTTAGCAGCCATAAATCTGAATGAAAAATGGAAAAAAAAATAGTGCTGAGTATGCTGTTGAATATGTTTCAATCTCCCATTCCTGTGGGACGTGCAAAAGTAGGCATTATTAGTACACTCCACAAAGTAGAATAAATAATACAATCTAGACAGGTCTATCTTTGATATCCTGAGATTTGTTATATAAAGCAGTGCAGTAATTTAGCTGTTAAGGTTTGGAGGTGAAATATTGACATTAACAAGCTTGTGGACGTTTTTATCCAAAACATCCTTATGATTTCAAATTACTGAAGCACAGCTTGAAATGGGAAAAAATGTGGTCTGAAATTCTTGCAGTTCCAATATTCTACCTACACAGCCAAACAAGGCCACCATGAACACCGTGTGATGAAAAATGCATCGTTTACACCCACAGAGTGTCTCCTCTCTTGTCTCTCTGTTCAGGCGGTTTTTCTGACATGATGCCTTCTCCTCTGGGAGCTGAGAAAGTAGAAAATACCTCGACCTCCTTGTGTCAAACCCCTCCCGCCCTCACAGGGTGGAAGCTCTCTGGTGGCCCCACTGACAGTGACAAACTGACAATGGCTGAATGCTCCACTTCACATCTCTAACCTTTTTTCTGAAAATGCATCTTTTTTTTCCACTTGTCTGTTGAGCTGGAGAGAAAGAGAGGACAAAGGTTGACTGAGAAAAATAACTTTTAGCGCCCCCAAGGACTTTTTACATGAAGACACATGGGTTAATATCATGGACATGTAGGTTTATGGCATGTTGCTCAAGGACACATGGATGCACAACCTGGATATCGCAGGGCTCACCAGGCTGCCCAACAGAACTAAAACTTTTTAGCTTCATGGCAGTGTTGGTCATCTGTCAGTCTGTCTGCTGGGTGATTGATCCACCACTTTGTTCTGATTTAACAATCCGTTATCATCCCAGCTTATCATACAAACGTTTTGTCACCCCCCTCTGCCGCTCACACTGATGCACATGTTGCGCTTTAGCAGCTGTATACGACAATGCCAGAAAGCCTTGTTTACATGTGGTTAATGTTAAGAAATGGACATAGCTTGGGTAGGTTTAAGCATGAAAATCACTTTGGGAGGTTTAGGATAAGACCATGTTTGGGGTTACATTACAGTATGTTTGCCACATGACATAACTCAAGTGTAAAGCAAGATGACAGTCACATTATCACGTAATGTTATGTGTCTTAATGCTACAATCACACAGAGTGATGTTTTTGCCATTACAGCCGTCTTTTCCAGTTGTTTTCAGTGAACGTTTGTGCTAATGTGCACCAGGTTCCTCAGATTTCAGATGCTTGGAGCACCTCTTTTTTTTTTTTTGCAGAAGTGCTCTGAACACCACAATTTGAACTTGAAACTTCAACTCAGAGCTGAAAAGCGTCAGACGCTTTTTTATCCATTGCCCAATAGATTATAAAACATGAGACGAGCCTTCAAAGTTTAAATGGAGGACGAACTGGTGGTGGTTGTTCCTGCATACCTGGAGCCATGTGATTTTATGAGTTGCCAGGATTTGAGAAACAGAAAACAGGAGCCTGGAGGCAAAATTAGAGCTGTACTTGAGATTATTGTAAAGTCGTTTTCATTCATTTAAACTGTGCAACTAACTGGTAACATACAGTTCATGGTTTTTGTTAAGCTAATGTTAGCTCACTTTCAACATCTCCCTCAGCCAGCTGCACTGGTTCTCCTTTTTTTGAGGGTTTCACACAGATCTTAGTTTCCTGTGTCCAGTGTAGTGTTTGGAAACAGAGTCTCACCCTAAATCATCTGTCCATTTTTTTTATTGCAGATGTTTAGGGAGCTATCTGCTAACTAGGAAGCTATACTTGTAGCTAACCTAATTAGCAAATGTTATAGCATGCTAACATGATGAACTAAGATGGTGAGAATGGTGAACATTATTGGCCTGCATGCTATATCAGCACTTTAGCATTATTATTGCTAATGTTAGTATGCTAAAATTAGCATTTGCCATCAAAGCATCAAAGAAAGCATGATCATTTATTTGTACATGTGTTCAAGATAATTAAGTGTTTGCTGGTTTTTACAGATGTGCAATATTTCCAATTTAGAATTACATAATAAATGAACAGCTGAGATGATGAACCTTCAGTTGGGCACAATCATATTTTGGCATAATGCTAATAGTTTTAGAAATATATCCAGTCAGTGGTTACATTTGCAGATTTGCATATCATAAAAGACTGGGCTATTGGCCTTAGCAGAGGTCTGCGCTCTCAGAGTATCCTAAATAAATAAGTTGCAAATCTTTTGTGTTGGACATTTTAAAGGGGACGGTGTATGTGCGTGTTCATTAATTTTTGTTTTGTGCGTGTGTGTGACTTGTTAGAAATTCCACGGTTAATTCCACACAAAATCTTTGACGTCTTCCTCCTTTGCAGTTCTTCATGAACTTCCTGAACCGTGTAGATTTTTTTCAACTTGATTATGATGTATCCGACAGTAAAGTCCCTTCATCTGACTTTGGGGATGTCTGGTACTTTTCTTCAGCAGCACGAGTTCAAGATAGGTGTGAGATAATGAGACAGGACACCAGTTGGCAGGCTGCTGTCACTACTTTACACAGACGGTTTGACATAAATGCCTTGTTCCAGGAACTGCTGGAAAATGCTAAATGTGCACCCACGAATAGCAGTTTTGATCTCGTGAAATTAATTGCTCCTTATCGGGGCTTAAGATGTGTCAAAATGACCCGTTTGCCGATTTAAACAGCACACATGCATGAAATGTGTGTGGCCCAAAGGGAATTTTGAAATTCTAGTGCACAGACAATGTAGCACAGGCTGATAAAAGCACATTTACCTCTAAAACGCAGAGATATGCCTTGTGATATGGAAGTTTTTTTCGTCAGACCTCTGATGTTTTCTGACACATTTGAAGCAAAAAGCTGCAGGTGAAATAAAATGTTTATTTTCTGAATTTCATTC
>JAJHUR010072906.1:0-23500 GCA_027495735.1 Lutjanus campechanus
GCTCGCGGACACTTGGATTACACCACACAAGCAGGATGGAGACATTTTGTGTTTGTTTTGTGTGCTTTTTTTTACGTTTTATCCGTTTTATTCACTGCCATTGTACTGGATGAGGCTGCTACCCTGTTTCTCCTAAAACTCAGGATGGTTTTGTGAACTGAAGACCTTCACCCATCATCACATGTGTATCACTTTAAGACTGATTATCAAAATGCTTCAAAACACTAAACAAAACAAATGCTAAATATATTAACATTACATTAACATTATATACCAAGGTAGCTGTGAAACTAAATTAAGAATGAAAAATCACTGTGAAGGCTAAGGTAACGTTACTATAGTGTTGACAGGAAGTAAACAGACAGGTAGCTTGTATTAGCTCACACTACATCGTGTAGGTACAAAAAAAACAAGTGGAGGTTAAACATATCTTTGTTTCAGAACCCAGAATTTATTAGATAAATAGAAGAGATGAGGGAGGGGGTGTTAACAAACACTAGAGACATTATAAAAGTATTTTTACATTATTATAACAACCTTTATAAATCAGAGGGTAATCCAGAGGAAGGCATGCTTGAGACATTCTTTTCATATCAATTTGCAAAAAAAGTCTGTGAATCAGAAAGATTATTTATGTCCCATAACAGTAGAAGGTAGGTAGGTTTAGATGGTTTTCCCTCAGAACATTATAAGGAATACCTTGACAAATTGACAGCTTTATCCTAACAACTGTCTATGAGGATCATTTTCATCAGAGCAGCTGTCAGAAATGTTCTATTTAATTGTAAAAAATAAATTTAAAAAAAAGACAAAGATCCCACTGACTCAGGAAGTTTTAGACCTCTTAGTCTGGTTAATGTGGATTGCATTGTGGAGTCTGACTTGAGTTCTTGCACTAAGGCTGGAAAAGATTATACCACACCTAATAAATTCAGATCAAGAGGGATCAAGAGGGAAGGTCATCCTCGGACAATGTCAGACGTCTTTTACACCTCATCCCTATAGCTGCCTGAAAGCATCCCCGGATGCCTAGAGCGTGTTCAATAAGGTCGAGTGAGGTTGTCTACGGTATACTCTTAAAATATTTGGCGTTGGTGAGGGATTTATCAAGTGATATCACTCTTCTGTAACCTAACATGTGGGACCAAACAATGGCCCCTTTCACACAGGCACTGCAGCTCTACATTTATCTAGACATGAGGAGCTGCATGTGTGAACACAAGTGTCTGAGTCAGTTGGACGGGACAGTCTTTAACCCTGCCAGCTCCCTAGGCCAAAGCCTGTGTGAGCCCAGCAGGTCATTGTCCAGAGAGGATTCACAACAAAAGAGTGGGTGTGTTGAGGATGTTGCACGTGTGCTGTTGCTTCATATTCTTTGCTTGTCCCTATACTGCTTTTATTTATTTATTACTTGCCATAGATTTCTCTGCTCAGTCTCCCCCGCTGAGACTGGGTTTGTAGTTTACAGCCTGTCATGCTGCTGTTCTTGCCTTGCTCTGTGACGCAGCTAAGAAACAAAGGAGTCATCACTATGGATGAATCTTCCTGTGCTCTATCCCAACGCCACCCCTCGCCTAGTCTTGCATAGCCAAGCCTCTCTGCCTAGCACTCAGCACTAGGAAAAGGTCTGGCTCGAAGCATACACATTCTGCTATAGGAGAAAAAGCACCCTGCCGTGTTTGCATTTCTTTAAACCAATCACAAATGTCTTTGGTGGTGCTAAGCCCAGGATGCAGCAAAGATGCTGCTGCAAAATGGTGTGGATGGGGGACCTTTTGGTTTTTGGTGGAACGTTTGCACTTTGGGAGACAACATCACTGCAAAAGAAAAGGTAACAGCTGTTAGCTTGTTTGTGTTCGTTACATTAGTGTCCCAGGTGCTAATTTGCCGGTTTTAGCGTGTAGGTTTCAGCTTGGAGGTTGTTTCCTCAGGACTTTGAAAACATTGATAGAGGACTCCAAGATGCCACTTAAAACAAGTGACCAATGACTTAAACCTGCAATGTTCCTCCAGTGAGAAAGACTACCCCTTGCCTAAACCTATTTCCATCTTGTGAGAACACGTTAGTCACGGACAAGTTCCTGTGTATAAGTTCATATATGTGTGAAATCTCATATGTAAAAACAGCTAAAGAGATCGTCTCAGTCCTTTACTCTACATTTTGGTCACTGCAATGAAGGCAGAAAGTGGTATTAGAAGTGTTTCACAACAGACGGAGGAAAACAGAATGTTTCTGTATGCAGGTGATATTTTATTACTTATCAAAGACCCTCTATCCTTAGTGGTTAACCTACAACTGAATATTTTCAGACATATCAGGCTATAAAATACATTGAATTTTGATAGAATTTTTAAAAAATTGGAAACTATACCCATATGAAGAGGATGCTTTCAGGCCCTGTCCACACGTACACAGGTATTTTTAAAAGCATAACTTTTTCTGTGTTTGTTGTCAGGTGGAATTCACGGTAAGGAACGGTGGGTCCAGCTGGACTTGTACTTCAGTGTGCTGGCAGTGATTAGACAATAAGAGACTCCTGTTGGCGATCCGTGTGCGCTATTGAAGGCTTTGTCTCCTTAACGAAGGTCTGAAACACTGCAGGTAGCGTGATAGACCCGCCACTGATGTGAACAAAGTAAGTTTGGTGGTATGAGGGCCCAGACCATCATCTGATTTGGCATTAAAGCGGCTTCACAAACAGAATTGACTGTGGTAGTCTGATGGGGAAGGAGGATGTTTTTGCTCCATTGGAGGTAAGTTTCTTTGCATGGTAATGTGGCTGCGTCTGTATGGCATTATGCCTTGATGTAATGGTCTGCACTGGTGGACCACTTGTACGAGGTACCTGTACGTTTACATTGTCTTTGCATATTTCATATCTGTGCAATTAATGTTTCATGTTTATGTGTTTGTAGAGCCTTTTGAGCATGATTGTACAGGAGCAATGGGGGAAATCTGACCACGGATCTGCTAGATAGCCACTTGTGAGCCACTGCCTTGGTGTTTTTGTTTTTGTCTCCTTTTTTTGTTGCTTTGGTGTCTCACTTTTGTGCTCACCCCATGCAGCTGTAGTTGGTATAGAACTGGGTTGGTGTGTTTGCCTGGCACCTGAAGTTAGTGGATGTTTCAGATGGTGTGATTTTTAATGTGCCACTAAATGTTTGGCAACCAGTCTCGTGCTTGTTTTAACTAGCAGAGCACTATTTTTGTTAACAATAAAGATTTATATTTTAATATGAAACCACTTCTTAGTTGTATATGCCTTGATGGTGTTTGAACCTATTGACTGTGGAACAGGCGGCTTCAGTTAACAGGTTCAGGAAGTTTGGACTTTGGCGTTCACCAACAGTTTCCCAAAAGAAGCAGCCTGCTTCGACTACAGGTTTTGCCTACTCAACTGTCCCTTTCAGTGTCCTTGCTGAATCAATGTGCTTTGTACCAACTGTAGTTCCATCTGGTCTGGTACAGGCAGGCTTGTCTAGGTTTGTGGAGGCGTTGGGCGCAGGTTAGGGGAGCCTTCTGAGTGAGCTACTCATTTACCGCATATTTGTTCCAGTTGAAAATGTGCATGTGGCGGTACCAGTACGTAAAGTAGGTTGTGTAGATGTGACCATTGAGCCTCAAACTCGGCTTGGGTTGTTACATGTGTCAGATAAGATGTTTCGCAGTACTACTTTGCTTTTGAATGTAAAGCACAGATGGAAGAGCAGGTCTTTTTGTGTGAACAAGCTGTTGACATGACAGAGCAACAGGAGTTACTGCTGGAGGTTGTTGCAAGGGAGTTTCGAGGTATCACTGCAGAGCAGGTCCAGAAGGTGAGGCAGCTTTTGATTAAGCATTCTGGGGTTTTTGCTAAGTCAGAAATGGGTTTGCGGTGTACGAATGTGAGAACATACCTTACCATTTCTGGATGAGGCACCTGTTCAGTATCACTATAGGAAAATACCACCAAGTCAGTTTGAGGAAGTCAAAATGCATAATCAGGGTATAATCAGGACAAGTAGCAGTCTGGACTGCTCTCCCCTGATTATAGTGCAGAAGAAGGATGGCTCTATAAGGGGATAACCAGCAGCGACCAGATGTGTTTCTGCAGCCACACCTTGAGGTATTCCTGGATATCTTGAGCAGTGAGGTTTTTTCCACCCTTGACCTGGCAAGTGGTTACCACCAGGCGGCAGTGGCTGAGAAAGATCGTGTTAAGACTGTGTTCTGTACATCTTTCGAGGTGGTACGCTCTGTAAGTACCTTCCAACAAATGCTGAAGCGGATTTTTGGAGACCGAAGGTTCCAGTCGTTGCCCCTGTGTTTGGATGACGTTCCTGTGATTTATTCTACTTCAACACCGTAAGCATCTCAGTTTAGACTTGTCTTGTCTGGGGCAGTTCAACCTCAAGGTCAAGTTGAGTTTATTTTTTTTTTTAGTCTGAAGTCACATACCTTTGGCATGTCATATCAGCTGCTTCTCGGGATGGCTACAGATCCCGAAAAGATTTGGGCTGTTGCAGAGCGGCGTACAACCGAGAATCTGGCAGAGTTTAAGTCCTTTTTGGGCTTTGCAAGTTTCAATCAGAGGTTTGTGAAAGATTTTGCTAAGCTGGCTGCACCCCTCTATGCTCTAGCTTCGCAGCTGTCAGGAAAAGGGGTTAAGAAGCTGTCCCTACTTCAGTTATTTTGCCAGCATTGGGATGAAACCTGTAAGGACGCTTTTGCTGCATTAAAGCAGAAGTTAATTTCTACTTCCCGTAACAGTACTATGCTAGCCACCAAGGGGCGGGGGCTGGTTGTCACAGGAGGAGGCATATGCGAGTTGTGGGCTTTGGCCATCTGAGCATAATATGGAAAACTACAATGCCATGAAACTGGAGCTGCTGGAGTTTAAGTGGGCTGTTGCAGATAAATTCAGGGATTATTTGATTGGTAACATATTCACGGTGTTGACAGATAATGACCCTTTCCAACATCCCAACATTTTAGGAGTATCACAGTATAAACAGAGCTACTCTTCCATATGGAAAAAGCCCTCAGTTGATGTAAAGATAAGATCCTTTTTTTATGGGATAAACGGTTGGTAAAATAAATATCAATGAACTCTTAAGAGATTGTTTATTCAAGTGATTTGAGAAACTGAAAAAACAATTCAATCTAACTGGTAAAAGGGGATTCATGGGCACATTCATTGCAAAGGAGCAGTACTCAAAACAGATTATACAAAAGCCTGCGGCAAAGGGATCTTGATAGTGAGATTATTAAGCAAGACCTACAGTAGGATGTGATCTCAAATGTAGGCTGAGCTACAAGTTCATCCATTATAAAATTAAACATAGACATTATTTTATGTCCCTCCACTTTTTAAAAAAGATGTTTCTGCATGCTCTGTGAGATTGTCCCCTAGTATTAAAGTCTGTGTAAAGGAAATTGAGTTTTTGTTTTCTGAAAATGTGAAAAGACTTGAGAAATGTGCTGAGTTGTGAAGTCAGATCGTTGAACTGTTGTTTGCAGTTTCTGTGTCCAGGATTTTTTGGGTGGACCTGAGATATGCCATGTGGCCCTTGTCCATACACAGAGCTGCCTTGGCTTGACTCTGTTTGACTCCGCCCATCAGCCCAGCATGGCAGTGGTTTATATTTCCATTACAACAGGGCTACCTGCTTGAACGTGTGTCTTTAACTGAAGACAAGCTCAAGGAGGCTTGAGTCGAGCAGATGTAAAGCAGTGGATAAACTGTTCATATATGTCCCTGGGATAAACATGTAGTTTCCTTAAATTCTTCACAAGTCCCCAATTGTTTTGTTATTTAAATACTTTTATTATGAAGCAGCACAAACAGGAAATGTTGTCATTCGGGGTTTCATCAGCAGTGAAAGTGAATATGAAACAGTAGAGAGAGAGGAGAGAAGGCTGACGTGGAGAGAATCTAAATTTCAAAGCACAGAGGTTCAGTCAGAAGCTACAAAAGTACTGAGAGCTGAACACAAAGAGACTTAAAAATGTCTTTTTTTTCTGCTGTCTTGCACACACAGGAGCTCAGTATCACAACACATGCTTGCTCAAGGGGAAGGAAGGAGGGTCATCACAGAATGGCCGCGGTTGGCGTGACATCAACACAGCCTGCATGGAGGCGGGTCATGCTCGCTTTCACCCCACTCCAGAGTAGGTCCATTTCAGGAGTGGCTCAGTAACATTAAAGTGGTAATGGTAATGCAAATCAGCGCAAAACGGTTTCACTTTGCACAACCAAAAGTGCCAGTGGAAAAGCCCCAATAGTCCCCTAATACTATACAAGCCCCATGAACTGACAGAGGAACTACACCACCTCCCCACCCATTTACAAACGTACCTTCAGCGACTCTCTCAGTCCAAATCAGCCCAGCAGTTCTCTTCAGCTTACTTCAGTTCCAGTGACCCAACACAGAAGAAAAAAACACCATCCTGTCACCGTCCTCTGCCAGTTCAGACGGAGCGTCCGTGTTTTAGGTTATTGTCATGTCATAGTCATGTTTGACACTGAGAAAGCAGAGCAGACACACCCAGCTCTTCAGAGCAGAGAAAACTGCTCACTCGTAGATAAATTTGAGAACTAATTTTATATATTATCAGATTTTTTTTAATCATCTAAATTGGGCTAGGTGGTTAAACATTATAGGTCGTTATGCATCATTATTATAACACATTTCAGTTGTGTGACAAACTCAGAACACACATTTATTATGGCTTTACACGAATTTTAACCTTTTGGAAAGAGGTACTAAAAAAAGATTGAAGAGTGGCTCAGATTACTTCTACCCGAATCCCCACAAATGTCATGCCATCAGGATGTACTAAAGCAGTGGAACAGGGCTGACAGTAACAGGGTTTATTGTAGGAGCTTGGATTGTTTTATGTAACAGGAAGAGCCCACATAGAGCAGGGTGTACAGAGTGGCTTCAATTCATGACGGAGACTGCTACTTTTGAATATTTGTTTGCCAGGCAAAATAAAGTCCAGAGCAAAGGCAGACAAATGTACATTTTACTGACATATGAAGGGTACAGGTATTAATTAACAGAATATAAATATAAAATTCTTTTTTACTTCCTTTTCTGTTCATATAGCTGTATGTTCCTCCTCACCTTCTCTCCCTTTTTTTATTTTACTTTGTAAACTCATACTCTGTATTTTTGCATAATGTCAAAATTGTAGAACGAATCTTAGCAAGAAAAAATGGTTGACACATCACTTTGTAATATGTGCAAATGGATATTATGCTAACTATGAATAAAATGAAACACATCCGTCAAAAGGAGTAGCGAGACATTGGTGGAAATTTTACAGGTTGCTTTTTAAGATTCAAGATTATAATCTCACCTTTTTTCTGTGTGTCTCTTTCTTCTTCTTTCACACTCTTTTTCACAGCGAATGTGTGTCCAGATGGAGTGTGTACCGTGCTCTCAGATGGCCTTCTGTCTGATCATCCCCCATACACCTCCATGTTTCACCCCACTGCAGACATGCGCAAGCAAACACACACTATCTTTTCTTTCCCTGACACACACACACACACACACACACACACACACACACACACACACACACACACACAAAAACAGATATAGCAGCAAAAAACATTCCCGCTTTCCTTTCCATCACTGTCACCTTCTATGGCATTGCAATTACAGCTGCTGCACATCACAAAGTAAAGGCCTACGTGCACATACAGTACTTTTTGGTCAAATTTTTATAAGAATGTTAATATGCAGTAATATTTGTTCAGCTTAATATAATGCATGAATGAACTGACTAATTCCATTTCCAGTTGCTGTTAGTGCTGCTATGATGAGCAAACAAGTCTTACAAGTAACAAAAAGAAATTGCTGGAATTTCTTTGTGTTTTCTTTGTTAATGAATTAGTTCTCTGCGTATTCTAAATTTAACTCCTCTCAATTGCGACCTCTCTGTTAGCACACATTTGGTTTCTCCTGAGTTTACATTTCTTGGCTGTTGGATCTCTACTGATGGTACGGATATTAGGTCAAAGTATTTTGTTGAATCAGGGTCCTTATTGGGGCTGTCGCAATAACCGCTGTTTTCAGATGCCGTGGTATTGACAAGCCAACTGTAGGGGATGGCTAGCTAACAACTAACAACCGCGATATTTTTTTTTCTATTATTCATGAGGCTAGGTCCGTCTTGTTTTACATTTCAATACATGTTAAATGAAAGAATCAATGCTTAAAAAAAATTCAATAAGCAATACAAGGGCCAATATTGGCTGAAACTCAAAGATTTGATCTATACTGCCTGTCTGTGACCTGACCTGAAATGTGGAAGCTGATGTTGCTGCTCCCACAGTTAGGATGATGTTGGACCAATGTAGTAATATTGAGGGACAGTCGAGAGAAACTGTGTGAACATTAAGCCTCATTTGAAGCAACTAAATAACAGCAGTCGTGGTTTGATACCGGTAACTATTTTTTCTTGTCGCTTTGTGTA
Source organism: Lutjanus campechanus (assembly GCA_027495735.1). Taxonomy (NCBI): domain Eukaryota; kingdom Metazoa; phylum Chordata; class Actinopteri; order Lutjaniformes; family Lutjanidae; genus Lutjanus; species Lutjanus campechanus. The sequence goes on from JAJHUR010072906.1 coordinate 8,471, forward strand.
GATATTTATACTGGAGCGCAAGCTGCGTTTGTTTTGTTGTTGAACAGAAGCCAGCTGGCTCTGCTCTGTGATCCTTGTTGCTGGTGTGTGTGTGTGTTTGTGTTGCTGCTGTACATAAATTTACTTGACAGACATGCCCTGAAGGTAGTGATGTAGAGTGCCTAAGTCACAGCCCTTCCGGTGTGCCCCATGAGACCTGAACTTGGAAAAAATCTAAATAGTAGTCTATGGCAAGAGACAATTTTTTTTTTAAATTTCCTTTTAACTGTGCCATGAATAACACTTGTTTGTCAATTTAAAACATAATTTTACAAGTCAAGAAAATTTCAGTTTGTGGTAGGTTTGTCGTAGTTTAGTTTTTGGGGAAACTGCTTAGTGAGCTACTTCTTTTGTTTTGCACAATATATCAGCAGAATAGAGTCAGCAAACTCATGTTTATTTCCCCTGCATTAAACTTTCTCCCCTGGTCTTACTCACACCCCCCCCCCTCCACCCCACACCCCCCCACCCCCACCCCCCGAAGTGGCTCTGAGCTCCCCAAGGGTGTTTTTATCAACTGTGAAGAGAAAGAACGAGTAAGACCTGCTGTTCTGTGACTACATCCTGATATGAAAACAGGCATCGTAGCTTCAGTGTCTAACGTCATGACATCACTTACATGACTTTGACAAACATCATATGTGTGATTCATGGCACCATTCTAACCGGATCAATGAATAATTTGTCTCTCACCATTGACTACAGTTCATATTTTTTTATGAAATTAGGTCCCATGTTTGGCCACTTGAAGGGGCGTGACTAAGGCACCAGAGCTAATGTGAAAAAGAAATGGTCAAACTGCAGGAATACATTTGCAACATTTTGTAACTATGACTACCATCCAGATCCACAGCTAATGTTACACTTGCTGGTACTGCACCAAATGAATTCATTTATCACAAATGAAGTCATTTACAAAAATGAAGTCATTTACAAAAATGAACAAAAGAATGGCGGTAACACCGCATACCATGCTGCTGAGCCAACCTATAGAACTGCAGAGGAGATTCTGTCGCCTCCACAGCCCCAGTCCTTATTTGAACAGCAAGTTACTGACCTTCACATAGCAAGTCAGGCCTGTAAACAAAAGGGAACACTGGATGCAAATTTTGATCAGAAGAGCCATTCAATTCAACGTACATGTCACCTACAGCAACACGGCTTTGTGTCCAAGGCTCTGCGATGAAGAGGCAAAAAAACAGGGAGTGAGATTCGCTCTCATAAAGGCTTTCGATTACAGTGCAGTGTGATTGTGTGTCGGAGGGGAGGGTAAATCCAGACATATTCAGAGAGGTCAGGCGGGTCAAATTCCTCAGGAAGAGAATGTGGAGACGAAGGCAGAAACATGGGAACTCAGGAACCCACCCTGCAGCTCTCGCTGCACCCAGCGTTAACTGTTGCTTGGAAACCAAACAGCGCTCCTCACTTTTTTTTCCCTCCCTCTTTTCTTTCTGGCTCCTAAACCTACAATTTTCATTATGATTTGCTGTTAAGAGAAGCGGCGTTGAACTCTTGAGGCGAATTGGTCCACTGATATTCAGGTATGACAGCGGGCACTCTAACAATCGTGTTCTGATTGTGGCAAACACTCACCCTAAGAATTACTGGACTAAAATACTGGGTGTGGTTGGCAAAAGTGTTGTGTGTATGGTAGAGAAGAGATAAATGAAGATGAGGAGAAAAAGGATGTAGAGCAAAGAAGAAGGGGACAGATAAATAGATGTGAGAATAGGGGATTCCCCCTTTTTCTAAGCTCTCATGTTCCAGTTCTTACTCAGTAAGCTTTCAGCAGGTAACAGAGAAACACAACATCAATCAGTCAATCCAACTATAGTCATCGCTGTCCTTTTTCCTTAGAACTACACGTCTAAACATCCTGATGCATATCATCCTGTTTTACCTTCAAGCCGCAGGTAGAGTGCTCAATTTTGTGTCAATCTCTCATCCTCAAAGCAGTCAGGATTCTCAGCTCGGTGTTGTGCATGATGCTTACTGCCGTTCTCATTGGTAAAATGTCAGGGGAGCTGAAATCAAAGTTTTGTTGAAGACCATCAGAGGTCAAAGCGCCTCCCAAATGTTCTTACGGTTACAGATGCAATTACGTAATGTTATGTAATCTAAAAATCGAAAGGGGATTTGAAACTACAACCTTCCGATAGCTCACACTCTCTCCGCTCTGTTAAATTTGCACCACATCTAAAAGACACATCCACAGTGTTCACTTTTTTTTCCCCTCTTTGATGTGAAGCTGAGAGGAGGGAGGAGGATGGAGAAGGAGGAGGAGGAGGAGGAGGAGGAAGAGAGCAACGAGACAGGGAAGGACAAGGGTGGAGGGACGTAGGTGTAAAAGCAGCTGGGGAGAGGAGGCAGAGCTGACACACAAAGGTGGACGATGCTTCATTTCCAGGGAGAAGTCTTCCCATGAGTCCCCTGCCTCCCCCGTATGCATCCAAAGAACGAGCGAGCCCTGCAGCAGCCGGCCACCGAAGCAGGGATTTCTCTGGCTGTTATCTTAAAAACACACAGGTGAGACACGAGGTTAAGTACATGGGGAGGAGGAGAAGAATCCAACATTATACTGTGTAATATGTAACCCTGGGGAGGTGTTGGGAGAAGTGCGAGTATGGTGAATGCGAAGGTGGTGTTTCAGTGTGTATGTGTGTGTGGTAGCAGTATGTTGAATTCTAAACAGGATGGGACGACTCTTAACACATTCTAAACATCGACAGTTTGACAAGAGGAGGTGTTTTCTCCTGATAACTCCCATAATATTACCTGTGCTTGTGTGTGTGCAGAGCTGTGGAGTATCTAGTTACATATAATTAGCAATATGTGGCCATTACGCGTCCAAGAATGAGTACAGGAGACTCATTATCGAGTCGGAGCTATAAACTGTGTATCAGATAGGTTGCAGTCCTGTTTAATATACGATCTATGGTTGAAGCAAGTTGTTTCCCTGATGCTCCCTCCTCCTCAGACACAGCAGAGACATGCAGGCTACAGGAGCACTGGATGCACACAACGTCGTAAATTGAGAAAAAAAAACGAGGATGAGTTCTCCACTGTAAGTTGATCAGCTATTTATAACTGTCAATTATGTGTTAATGTAAAGTTAAGCCTGTTGTCCTGAAAAACAAAAGCCCTAATAAAATGAAGTGGCTGCCTGTCTCACTGCCTGCCAAACTCCATTAACATTTTGCTCAATTTAACATTTACAAACATTAAGACCTTATACAAGATTGTTAATGACTTCTTACAGCTTATAAATTCAGCACTTACTCATACTGTGAAAATTCAGCACTAATTTGAACTTGTGAAAACAAACAAAGGAAACAGTTATTCTGGTCTGGAATGGAAATTTCATAGGGGGACACTGAGGCTGTAGCATTCATGTCAAGTGAAATGAGTATTTCAACCTAAGATGCTTCCTTGATCTCTTATGACACATCATGGTAATTTTATTTATTACAGTAAACACAGTTCAGATTTATCCTCAAAATTACCAAATAAAAGTAATTGCAATCAGTTACAGTCTACTGAGAAAAAATATGCAATTAAATTAAATTGGTGTAACAATATATTATTTGCTGTATAAAGCTTATATGTAAAATATAACATTCATTCTGTTCCTTTGTATTTCCCATCAGCAATAACCTGACACAACAGATGGTTTGTTACACGGAAGTCTGGGAAGGCATACTTAGAAACTGTTTGGAAAAGGGCAGGCACTTTCAAAAAAACACTTGGCAGGTGATTGGATGAACCATCTGTCTGTCACATCTAACATGGGTTGACTTCAACCAATCAGATCAAACTCTTGCCAGTGCCGGTCAGGAGAAGATTGAAAACATCTTTTCCATGGAGAAAAGCCTTCAGTGTTGTTCTTTGGATGAAGAAATACTCTCCAGTTCTGATATAACTGATGCTCTCACAGTATCTATGCTAACCTCTTCAAGAGCCACCATTCGAGATGAGTCACTTCCATGGACGCTTCTTACTGTCGCCATGCAAAAAACTACGCCCATAGCTGTCAGTAGTCCCTCCTAGGACACTGATTGGCTGCCCCAGTTTTGGTGTGGACACAAATGGATAACCTGAGGCCTGGCAAGATGGATTCTCACATGATATCAAGAGTAGAGAGTATTTCTTTATTGAAAAAAGAACAAGACAATGTTTTTGCTCTTCTCCCGACTGGCTTTGGCAAGTTTAATCTGACTGGTTGAAGCTAAACACCTGCCAAGTGTTTTTTGAAATTGCCTGCCCTTTTCCAAACAGTTTCTTATAACAAACCAGCTGGCGTTTCAGGTTATGGGTGCGGATGAGATGCCCAAAATGCCCAGAATTCCTAATTGCTGGCCTTCTCTTAATGGGGAGATGCTTCACCCTATTTCACCTTCTAGCAACTCATCTGCTTTTAATCAGAATAATTTTTATAACTGGCCCTGCCCCATTGGTTGATTAACCACAATGCCCGCAGCTATAACTGTGATCCAGGCGTCATTATCGATGATCCAACAAGCACTTTGTTTGAAGCATTCTGACGCCATTATAAGAGAGCACAGATCGGGTGCATCACTCGACAAAAATGGAGAGCTCTGTCTTCGCAGTATGCAGGTCCTCACTTTTACTTCTTCTTAATAGCAGAAGAGTACACAGAAATGTTTCAGGTTTCAGCCCCTCATTATTAGTAAATGGCATGGCACTAATTATAGCTTATAGCAGGTGTAAGCAATCAACTAGTCCAGTCACATTGTTACCCCCAAAGAGAAAAAGGGAACTATATAAATGTGATGCCCTGCTTTGTGCGATTGTTAGCACACAGTAGTACATGCCGAGGGCACTGCCTTTTTGTTGCATTGTTGGAAGACTTTTCAAAGGTTTTGTTTACGTATCCGCCCCTATGTATCCTATTCAGTGGTCTGAGCCATTATGGCTTGAAACGCTGTAGTTGTGCCCGTCACTATGCATACGTTGGTGCCCAATACTTATTTAATGATGTTAGATCAAAGCAAATCAGAAGAGTTTTATTGATGCTGTAACTAAAGATTTTACTGTGAGAGTGATGGCCCTACCATAAAACACCTGCTTTTAGAATGGAGTTTGGTTCTAGATTTGTAACCTTCAACTAATGAACCTTGTAAACAGCATAAAGTAACATAAGAAGTGGAGCTGAAATGGACCTGTTTCCTTCTTCTCTCAGCTTGTAGTAATAACTCACATATAGCGTTGGGTACTGTACCAATACTGGTACCTGGAATTCTGTACTGGTACCCAATAAGACCTTTTTTTGGTACTTAACTCTCTCTCTAACACCAAAAGTGTCATGTCTTTCATAAAAAATAAGTCTAAACTTGTCCATTTAAACACCGTTTACATTTAGATTACTTTGTTCTCTATTTAGAGCAAAATAAAATCCTTCCCTTTCCCGTCTCAAACCTGTCTTTACAACCTGCAGCCTGTCAGTCAGTCACCAGGGCAACGCTGTTGTTTGTATCGCAGAGGAAGTACACGTGATTTCCTTCCTGTTATGCTGTTGTCGTCTTTAGCACCGCTTTGCCTCATACTGCAAAATTTCCCCATTAATAGTCTACAATTCATGAATATCAGTTTCATACTATGGTTTTGGGCATATTAATATTAATAAATCTCACACACTTCTGTGGTGTGCAGAATATGTTGGTAAGGAGTTTCAGATGCAGCCCTGGCTGATTGCTGGCTAACACTAGTAAAAATGCTAAGCCAACCAAGACCGTTTTATCAAAAACAACTTCTCCACGAGTTAATTAATTCCCTGAAGATGTTGATGAAGTTGGTGATGCCTCACTTAAAGGTTTAGTTCCATTAAGTTGAGTTACACTGTTTAGATGCTGGCTGCAGCTGCTGTAGACGTGTTTTCCTCACCAGCTTTGCATTTCATGTTACATATACTGCTGCGAGTGTTGTGCGTGTCCAGTTTTGGTGCATGCAACCGCTTCTGGTTTGCTACTGTCCTGACTCACTGATTCCTGTCTGTGAACTGCAGCTCTAACACCGCTCTCTCTCTCTCTTTCTCTTTTTCCCTTTGCTCTGTGATACTCTCTCACCCAGATGAGCTACCAGGTGGTGAAATTTGGCACCGACTGATTTAATGTGAATTGCTACTGACGAAATTCAGTCGTTACCAAATTCAGTACCCAACCCTTGTTACGTAATAAGCACAAACAAGATAACAAAATGGAAACAGGGGTTCCACTCTGTCCTACGTGTGAGACAGTGGAGTGTATGATTAGCTTCTGCCTGTGAATCTGCATACTGGCCTATGTGGTACCCTGCTAAAATGAGATACAGAGCCTGCTGGCAATCAATTGGGAGTTCCCGTCTACATTAATATTCACATCCATATTTACATATAATATTATATGCTACACAACACTACATGCTAGCCAGCAAACAGGTGGGCAGCAGTCATTGTCTCATTGTTTCAAAAGTAGAGTAAAATTGATACAGATTTTAGAAAAGAAGATGCTGAAGCCTGGACATGTCAACACCATTAAAAGTGGGACTCACAGCTCACCAGAGACATTTAAAGTCTGTGGAAAGGGATTTTTTTTCTTTTCAACATATTTAAATGTTTGAAAATAGTTTGTGAGAAGACTGAGAACTGTGTAGTACTCAATTCCTGTGTTCAGGATTTTTTGGGCGGACCTTAACAATGGCTCGGTGACGCAACAGAGCCATGGCCTCCCAACACTATGTAAGCCATGTGAACCTGCTCACAAATAAGAGAGGCAACAGGAGATGTTTTATGTCTAGATGGGGTACACAGCCGTATTGTGAGGCTGATGCATCCTTTTGACAAGGAAATGCAGCTTCAGTTAGATAGAGGCTTTTTGTCTTCATTGACAGTAACAGCTGAAGAGTTGACAGGAAAGGGGGTAGAGAGAGGGGGCGACGTGCAGCAAAGGACCACAGGTGGGAGTCAAACCAGCGGCCGCCCCAGAGGACTGACAGCCTCAGTACATTGGGCGCACGCTCTGCCAACAGAGCTACAGGGGCGCTCCCACATACTGTATATTATATGTATTTTTCTCAGGAGGAGTTGTTAAAGACCAAATGCGGAAAAGAGAGTGAATGACGGATTTAAAGTCATCAGGTTGACACAAACACGACTATAAATGTCATACTATAATAGCTGAATGTTAAAGTAATAAACTGCTTCCTAACAAATCAAGTGAAGGTGAACTGTTTGCACAGCTGTCGATCAAGAATAAAAGCTAAACTACATCCTACATCTTCCCTTGAGCTGTCTGGTACCTGAACCCTGTCTGGTCCCGAAACACGCAGTTGCCCATGTAAACCAAAAATCGTTTAATGTTTCAAATGCAAACATCCCATCGTCATATTTGTCATTCATAGCTAGTGGAGTTATCTGTTGATCTCTTATGGCGTGTACCCACCAAACGCGATGGAGGCGATGAAATCGCGTGTAAAATGAAATCGCGTCGCGCTACACGCTCCAGTTTCGACGCTGGTCCAAATTGCCAAAAAACGCCTCATCGCGGCGCGAGGCGGCGTGAGCTCGGCGAGTTCCACCGTCTCCTGCAGGCTGCAGGAGCTCCGCCTGGACCACGGCCGGTTCCAGCGGTACTTCAGGCTGACTGTTGCCCAGTTTGAAGACCTGCTAGCCAGGGTTGGTGCCAGGATCTCCCGCCTGGATACCAACTACCGGCGCTCCGGTGAGTTTCAGTTTATTGGTTTGTCAAAACAATATTCACCGTAGTTAGCAAGACTCCGACCGGTACAGGACCTGGAGGTTTAGCTGCTGCTCTGCCCAGAACTGGTGCTTCATAGCCGGCCATAACCTCGTTGTTACCCAGTAGTAAACAATCGCTAAATAAAAAAAGATCTATGTGTGTGAAAGAGCCAGGATTGGTGTGTGTGTGTGTGTGTGTGTGTGTGTCCGTACGTCAGCAGGTCGGTGACGATCTCAACGCTGATAGGCTGTCGCGGCGCGTCTTCACGCGAATTTGCCGCAAAAGTTCAATTATTTCAACTCAAGCGATGGCGCGACGCGATGGGAGCGATTTTCGCGTCCAACGCGTCCATCGCGCCGCGCGATCGCGTCCATCGCATCGCCCGGCGCGATGACGCGTCCAATCGCGTCTTTGCATTGACTTTGTATGTAATCTCGTCGCGCGAAAAATTTGCGTCGCGTTTGGTGGGTACGCGCCGTTACTCATGATCAAAATATACGATTGGCATTAATATGAACAGCTGGTAAAATAAAGTGACCATATTACAGTGGGTATAAAGAAATTTGTAATTGCATTTATAATAATTTAGATATGATGATACAGGCTTCGAAAGTCTGGAAATTTTTGGTATAGGTACCTTTAAAGTGCTGTAAAGTGATATTCCACTTTCCCAGAATAAGCCACTCAGTATGTACTCACCACTATGCCGATGTGATGATGGGTGAAGGTCTTCAGTTTAGGAGAAACAGGGTAGCAGCCTCATCCAGTACAATGGCAGTGAATGGTGACCACGGATAAAACGTTAAAAAAAGAACACAAAACAAACACAAAATGTCTCCATCCTGCTTGTGTGGTGTAATCCAAGTGTCCGCGAGCCGCAACATTAAAAATTAACCGCAAAAGACGCCATTTACACCATGTTTTTAGCAGAAATGTCAACTGTAGCTTGTAGCCGGTAGGATGTAAACATGGCGTCGATCTCGCAAGACTTCTGCCCGTGCGTCCATTAAGATATATATGAAGTCTCGCGAGATCGACGACATGACGTAAATGGCGTCTTTTGCGGTTTTTAATGTTTTTTAATGTCGCGGCTTGCGGACACTTGGATTACACCACACAAGCAGGATGGAGACATTTTGTGTTCTTTTTTTAACGTTTTATCCGTGGTCACCATTCACTGCCATTGTACTGGATGAGGCTGCTACCCTGTTTCTCCTAAAACTCCAGGATTGTTTTGTGAACTGAAGATCTTCACCCATCATCACATTGGCATAGTGGTGAGTACATACTGAGTGGCTTATTCTGGCAAAATGGAATATCGCTTTAATTGTAATTTTATAAAGTATGAAGAGAAAATGGTGTGTGTTTAATCATAATAATGATGCTTCGACATAGTGTCCAATCATGACTTTGTGTCTTTACATACGACGCAATCTGCTTGCCCAGTCTTCCTCCACACTGAAATGAGAGGCCCGTGCCATGGCCGACTAGTTACATAAATTCAGAGGCGTGTGACCAAGTGCAAAGCCTTCACTCTTGACATGACACAGGATATGATGTCATTTTTGTCATGCTGGCACAATAAGCGCGCAGAAATCCCCCTTAAAGCTGCTAGACGGGGCATCCATCTGACACCGAGACAGCAGAGTGGACATGTCCCCCAGCGCGTCAGAGCAGAAAAAACTGCTCATTGTTTCATGATTTTGAGATCTGATTTTCTACTTCTTTTTTTTTTATCTTTCAAATTTGGCTGAGTGGTTAATGGGGTGAGAAACTCACATAAACACTAAACACACATTTATTGTTGCTTCACACAGACTTTATAAACCTATAACTGATTAATCAACAGGCCTGTGCTCCTCAGTGGTCTGACAAATATAGAATATTAGCATAAATGAACATTTGTAGGTTCTGTCCCTGGCTTTAGTACCTGATGATCTAATGGTGATTTCCCAATTAAAACTGGCTCAAAGCTCAGTTGGGGAGGGGATTTTCTGCCTCTACACAAGATGGTAGGTAATCATGATGCATTAAAGATTCCCTCCAGAAATGTGAGATGTAAAAATACTCTTGAATAATAACTTGTGCCTTATGTGTTTTTTCCATTAATAAAGTTACTTTCATAGAGTAAATTGTTAAATTAGATCTACTCCTGCTCCTTTATTTGAAAATGCAGACTCTATGAATATGCATAGATGTTTTTAATTTCAAAGGTTTAAGAGGAAACACTGTAAATGAATAAAGAATTTACTAATATACTGTATATTATCATCAAAGTTCCCCAATTGATTTCCTAAAGACAATCTTTTTTCTTTTCTTTTCTTGTTTTCTTTTTTTTTTGTATTAAAAGTTTTCTGAAATTGGGGTTCAGGTTTGCCAATAATGTGTTATCTAATGAAATTTCCAGAGCAGAAATCTGAACATGTAATAAAGTGAGGTTCAAAATTCTTGTCTAATTTTGCTGACTTATTACAGAGGGAATTTTCTTTATCACTCCATAAATCAGAGAATACTGTCAATAGCCATAAAAATCCATTTTTGCACTGTTTTTAGGAATAAAATGTTACAGACTATGAATGATACAGTTTTAAAAAATCATACAGGAATTTAGTGGAATCAACCAACTTTCATGAATTAAAAGTTAATATGCATATTAGTTAAATGGAAATTTGTTTATTGTTAATTTTCAGAATGCTTCAGAACTTATAAACTTGAAGTCTTGAAATAATGAGTTGAATGAATGTACTGTAGAGTTCAATCAGCTCATTAAATTAAAGTTCCTCTGTAGCTCCCCACCCCTCCTTCCTGACTACCTTCAGCTGTCCTATCCTAACAAAGGCAACAAAAAGCTTGAAAATACAATTTATATATATATAAAAAATTAAACGTTGTATAAAGCAACAATAAAATTATGTTCTGAGTTTGTCACAGCACAGTAACACGTGTTATTAACCAACCAGCCAAATTTTTGAGTGATTAAAAACTTCAAATCTAATGAGCAGGTTTCTCTGCTCTGAAACGCTGGGGGCGTGTCCACTCCGCTGTCTCAGTGTCAAACACCACTACGACCTGAAAACCACCTGTAGATAAATGTAAAAACAGCTCTGCACATCCAAAAGAAGGAACAATAAGGAAAACACATTTTTCCGAAGAGTGGGACTTAAACTATAGTTGATCCGTCTTCTTTGCAGAAACTGCCTTTATAAAAAGACTAATTATAAGTGTCCCTGCCAGGGGATCATGCGATCAACGCTTCCATGTGTGAGTGTGTGCGTGCATGATCAACTGACCTGCATCTTGTCCGGAGCTATTCTCACATATTACTGGACCGATCAGACTTTTCTTTGTGCACATTCATGACTGTATGCTGAAGGACCTCTGTGATTCAGAATCTCTGAAAAACTTTTTTTGACAGCTGTGGCCACAGGCATTATGTTTTCAGGTCATCACATTCTTGTCAACATGATATCTCAAGAACACCTTGAAGGAAATTCATGAAAGTGGGAACAAATGGCCACTTGGAATCAAAGATGAAATTAGATTTTGTAGTCAAAGATCTTAATGACCTCACTAAACACATTTTTTGCCACAACTCAAATATGCATATGCTAATTTTGACAAAGTTACAAGTCAATATAGTGGTTGGTTCCATATTAAATTAAAGTCTTCACTACAGACATTATATGAATGTGGACAGACGTGGATGTAAACTGTAACTTGACTGGTTGGTGGAGACAAACAACTGTGAGACAGTAATTCTATTTGTTGACTGCTCTGATTTATACGACCATTGACAGCTGACCTCTCACTCTTCTTAACCGGCCACTAGAGGCCACAAGTGATCAACAACTGCTTCAGTTTAAAATCTTGTTTTAGCTCGGGACCAAGTATGTGGAGGTCATGTTGATGTTGACAGAACTTGGTAAACCTCTGCTGGTAGCATCTGGCAGTTGTGGTGACATTGCAGTAGGTGCTTCACCGTCACACTCTACTGAGTGCCCTCTTCTAGTTTCTTATGCTTTTGCTTATTCTGGATATTTCCCATCATTATTTACGCTCAGATTGATCTTCCCAGTTAGCTGTTTTGGAACATTATGTGCAGACAGATTTTTTTAATTCAGATTTCATTATTCAGGCACAGGCAGCAACACTTCGGATGTTGACTCTCAGCAATTAAAGGAACTAGAAGCTGTTGAGGTGAAAAATACAGTTACTGCTGGGCTTCAGGCAAAAACTGTTGAATCACGGACAGCTGACAGGACTGAAGTCGGGGATTTCCAACAACGGTAACACACACACACCTGTCCACATGCACACACATGCATTTATTTATTTATTTGTTAGACTCTCTTTCACACACATGCACGCTGAAATACAAACCCTTGGTCCCACACAGCTGTGATGAGCACCGTAATGAGGCAGGTGAGGTGGGGTCCAGTCTAATGAGTCAGACTCACCCCTCAAAGGATGGAAAGCCTTGGTACAGCACAAGAAAAATATAACACTGCACTGTAGCTTTAAATCACGTCTGTGCCAGCAGCCATGTAATGCCATTCATCTGAGCTTGTGATGGAAAGAAGCTGATAAAATGCTGTGTTAATGCTCGAAATATCCACTGAAACGTCCCCATCTCCCACATTTATAATGTATAAAACATTTCCAACACTGATCCGGGAGGCAGTGGCTCACCAAAGCTAAAAAGAAATGATGAGATTGCCTGATCGTTGTATCTGTTGATCATTTTTAATATTCAGAATTCATTTGTATTTATTTATTTCACATTAAATTTGTCTCAAGATACTCTAACAAATAAAGTCAGAACAGTTGTTTCAAAAGTACAGTCTGATATTTTTGCCATTTCGTGCTCCTTCAGACTACCTTCTCTCAATCTTGTTGCAGATGCCATCTAAGATAAGATAAAATAAGATAAGATAGGATCAAACATTATTAATCCCATAGAACATTCTTGTGGCCAGAGATTGCTCCAAAATTACAGTAACATAGAATTAAAAAAAAAAAATTGAGTATTAGATATAAATTGAAATATAAGGTGTAAAAAAGTAGACTAAGATGAACTAAAATAGAAAAGCAGTGGCAGTGACACTAAAGGTCATATTGGCAGTGATACTGAAAAGCAATAAAAGTAATATTGCACCTGATAATGAAAATAATTTTTCACATAAATCTAATATAAAACCTAATAATGTACATGATATAATAATGATGAAAAAGTTAATATTGTACCTGATATTTAATGTAATATTGTACATGACGGTGAAGGAATGTTGAACAATATTAAATGTAATATTGTACATTGTACATGGTAATAATTATGAAAGGAAATACTGCACGATAATGAACATCATATGATATTAAACAGAATATTGTACATGAAAAGTCATACTGAAAAATAATATTACAGTGGAATATTTGATTTTAATGAATAGATGAATACAGCAGTTTTTCATCTTGTTGCGTTGTTTGTCTTTTTCATTGTTGTGTCTTGTTAAATCTTTTACATTGTTTTTCATCTTGTTACATTTAGTTTTTCCAGTTTTTCGGCACCTCTTTCAGCGCTCTTGAAAAATAGGTCCAAATGTGGAGCACACAGACGTATTAAACTGACAAGATTAATTACTCAATCAATGGAGAAAATAATCAAAAGATTAATCAATAATGGAAAGAATCGTTAGTTGCCATCCTAGTCTTGATGCTGTGAAAAATGAGCATTAAAAGCAAATATTTAGTAGATGTTTATTGATATGTTGCTTTTTTGACAACACTAGTAGACATATGCCACATTGGTAGTCAAATATTTCACCACACGTTACCATAAAACCTCCAGAGAATAACACACTTACACATCTTTCAGCATCACACAGTATTTTAAAAACCAAAAAGCTTGTTTGACACAGAGAGCTGTTAAAGCTCTCTGCTGCCCCTCCACAGCTAAACTTAGCTGAATCAAAATGTCACTCAGCTCTGTAATGCCTCTCTGTCTCTTGCCCTAAAATGGGAGAACATCTCATTGACTTTTCTCTAGTGCCTTCCCCATCAGAGCGGTGAAGGTTCAACTAGCTGCATCATAATGTGCTTGTGGTTCAGCAGGGACAAGGACACTTGACACACTCTGTCTCACGCAGTACACAACTCTCCCAGCTGGCCTCCCAAAAATGTCACAAGTCAGTCTCAGTTGATGTAAAACTCTGAGTGCAGCGAATTTTTTTTACAAATTATAAAATATATCTTTAAAATTTTGTCTTTGTCCAACTTTGTTGGTGCCGTTGTCAGGGACGATACCAAAAACTCACAACACAATAAAACCACGATAAAAAGTCCACAATTTGATATTAAGTGCGATTAGAAAACAGCATTAAAAAACCTTTAACCTTAAGTGCTGAGTTTTATCTTTAATTAAACAAAATAAAAGTAAAATAATTAAATAAATAAATAAAAGTGATCCAAGCATGTGAAAGAATTCTGAGAAGTATGAATTGTTGCATTGGAAAAGTGCGAAAGTACAAAACAAAAACAAAGCAGCAGTCAGTAGCAGGCCTTTTAGAAAATAAAATCAAAATAATAAAGTAAAATAATTAACCAGGTAATATTACAGTAGATTTTGTCACAGTCTAATATGGTACTGAGACATTTTTCCATTGCAGTATTGTAATATTCAGTAAATTCTTACAGTTCTAATTATTTTCATGTTATGTTTTAATGTGTATTAATATCAAATGATACTTTATTATTATTACTATTATTCAGTGGTGGACGGTGGAAGTACATTTACTTGAGTACTGTACTTAAGAACATTTTTTGAGTATCTGTACTTTACTTGAGTATTTGTTTTGTTTTTTTTTGGTAACTTCTGACTTTCACTCCAAATTCTGTACTTTTGACTCCACTACATTTCTAGGAAGGTTGTCGTTACTCGTTACTTTTAGGCGAAGCAGAGCTTTGAAGTCAGCTGCTGATGTTTTTTCTTTTCTAAAATGCAATTGGCCACACGCTGCGTTCCTCACAGAAGGAAACCAATCACAGTACTCGCTCTCAACCGGGACTGATGTAAAAGCTGAAATACGTCATCCAGGCGCAAGCAAGCTCTCCCTCTTTCATTCAAACAAAACTCAGTAATGACAACAGCAGGAGAAAGACTAAATTAAATCTCAAGATGTTAATATAATTATAACAAGAGAAATAATTCCAGGTGAGCTTTTAATGTTGGATTGTTTTTATCAGGATGAATAATACCACATAA
>JAJHUR010072907.1:0-17800 GCA_027495735.1 Lutjanus campechanus
ACAGTGATTGAAATGTCCACAAGTGGATTGTGGGTCGGAGAAAAAATGATACAGTGATTCAACACAGCACAGCACAGCACAGCACAATGCAGTCCAACATGATTAGGTCCCAGTATGACACCTCTCCCTCCTAATGTAATCAATAAAATGTCCCCAGATCTTAAGAAACTTGGGGTGTTTTGAGTGTTTGACAACAGAATACCAAATTTCCTCAAGATATAAACAAGAAACCTTGTTATCTAGCCATTTTTTTAAAGCAGGGAGGGGAAATAGATTTCCAGTCTCTCAGGATAACCATTTTTGCTTTGACCATACCAAATATGAGGGCTTATTGTAATGCAGAAGGGAGAGTTATAGAGAAGTTAGAGCAACACAAAATCAGGGGTTAGCTGTCCGCTGTATATGTCACTGTACAACTTCAAAATATCATACCAGAAAGTCATGAGTTTTCGGCAAGACCAGAAAAGATGGCCCTAGATTGTAACTAACCCTAACCCTAGGGGTCCAAGTCAACTGATAGTTCAGAAACCAAAGATGATCAGTTTTAAAAGATACAGCACATTTGAGATGAGATAGTAATCTTTGCCATTTTTGCTTGGACAGTGACTGAAACACTGCATATATTATCAAAATATTGACTAAGCAATTAATCTTTCAGTTCTAAACTAATGTCTCCAGTGCACATGCCTTTTAGATGCAATTTCTAAGACATTTTGTGTGTGTTCACTTGTATTTAAACTTCTACTTTAGGACTTAAGATAATCAGGTTAAACTGAGGATTTGTGTAAAACCCGTCTGACAGCTCATGTTCTTGCCTTATGAGACTCTGTTTTAACTTAGCGAGACAGATTCACTGTGTCCCCAGAACCCATCAATGAAGTGAGCTGAAGTGAAACTAATAAATTAAGATCCAGTTTCTAAAAACCCGCTGTGGCTTTTAGGGCCACACTTAAGTTAATGAATCCTTGGTTTGCATCAGAGTCTTTGGAAATAAGGTTTTCTTTTTCTTTTTCAGTTTAATTTGATTTCATAATTGCTGGCCTGACACAGGGAGGAAAGTGAAATGGCTGCGGGTTGAAGTACCGACCTGAAAGCGTCTGACTATAGCTGCACGTCGGGCCTTTGTCATTTCATCCTCATCTCGCCGCTGATGATTCGCTGACAGGCTCAGGCCAGCTCCCCCGACGGGCACCATGTAATTGACGGTGATCACTGGAGGCGTCTGACTGCCTCTCGTGCATCTTAATGCTTACGGTAATGAGAAAGCGGAGCCCTGCCGAGAAACATAACCGCGCAGAATGATTCAGACCCATGCATTTATCTGCATACCAGACTCCTACTAGCGCTAACCAGCATGCTAACGAGCGGATATTGACGCTTGACTGGCCAGTGTCGTCGTTAGAGGAATGAGGAGGGTTAGGATCAGTACAGGAGAGATCAGCGGGATTAGAAAGCAATGAGAAACCAAGGTTGAGGATTAAAGATGGTTGGTGACACATTTTTCTTGGACCTTTACATGATAAGAATGTTTGCATGTCGTGTGGCCTTCTTCTATCTCGAATCGTCATCACTTCATCTTCTTTGAGAGTGACTGAATTTAAAACATTGCCTTTTTTGGAGGATACCAAATTGTGATAAATACATCGTTGAGGGCCAAGTCGGACATTTAGGAGGATTTTGGTGCTCAAAGGCTGTGAGAAAAATGTTGTCAGTGGCTTTGCATCTTGCAAATAGTTTCAGAGTGTTAGCTTTTGATAGCCAGCAGCAAGGCTCATTGTCACTATGCGGGTGCAGATGTGATGTCGACATAATTGCGGGTAACGGGTCAGCTTTGGGCCACAGCTTTGTGGGTGCGGGTGGGTTTGCAAAGCTAGACACGTACAGAACTTTGGACCATCTGAGGAGCATGTGAATGCACTAAAATTATGCCTTTTTTCCCTCATTCCCGCCCTTCTGTCGGTTTCGTCTTGTATCTATAGTCTAAACTGGAGTACTTTCAATAACGACCGCCACATATTATGTTTGGGAGCAGAAAAAAAGTCATGTTTCAAAGGAAAAATGTATGTTTGTGCAGTTCCATATCTTGTGTTAGATTAGAACACTATCAAACCTTTATAAGACGCACAATCATCAGTAAAACTTTACTACGGCATCTTAACATCATGTCACCATGTTAGCAACTTTGTGATAAGCGATTAAGCAGTTTGAGGGTGGCACGGTGGTGCAGCCTCACAGAAAAAAGGTTCTGAGTTTGAATCCCCCAGCCAGCAGCGGAGTTTGTGGCTGAGGCAGGACCTTTCTGTGCAGAGTTTGCATTTTCTCCTCGAATCCACGTGGGTTCTCTCCGGGTGCTCCAGCTTCCATGCACATTCCAAAGACATGCAGCATAATAGTTTAATTGATAACTCTGAATTGCCCGTAGGTGTGAATGTGAGTGTGAATGGTTGTTTGTCTCTATGTATCAGCGATGAATTGGCGACTTGTTCGGGGTGTACCCCGCCTTTCGCCCAATGTCAGCTGGGATAGGCTCCAGCCCCCCCGTGACCCATCAGAATAAGCAGTTACGGACAATGGAGGGATGGATGGATTAATCGGTTTGAGTAATTTTTTAAATGAAAAAAAAGTCAAAATTCCAGCTTCTTTATTGTGAATATTTCCTGGTTTCTTTGCTTCTCTCTGACAGTAAACTGAATATCTTTGGGTTGTGGACAAAACAAGACCTTGGAGGATGTCATCTTAGGCTTTGGGAATCACTCATAGTCATTTTTCACCATCTTCTGACAATATAGACCTAACAACTATTAGTTGATTAATTGAGGAAATAATCAACTGATTAATCGACTATGAAAATAATCCTTAGTTGCAGCCGTAGTGACTTATTCCTGTTCTGGGGTGTAAATACCTGTTCTTGAGGCATGTTGTTTTATTTTGAATATTGTGCATGTGGCTTGTCTGAAATGCCATTTAAGATGTTCTGCGGGAATATTCTTATATGTCAGAAGTTAAAAATGTCTAAAGTTCTTTACACGCGACATCTATTTCACATCTGTTCATTCTAGGAGGGGATCTCTCCCTGAGGTTTCTTCCATTTTCTTCCCCAGTAAAAGTTTTTTTGGGGGGAGATTTTTTCCTTAGTCTTTAGAGGGTCTTCAGGACAGGGCATGTCACAAACTGTACAGATTGTCCCCCCCCTGAGGCAAATTGTGGTTTGTGGTTTTGGGCTGTATAAATACATTTTTTATCGATTGATTGATTGATAAACTATGAATGCACTACTCTGATATAGTGCACTGCATAAAATGACTTCATTAGAGATTTAATAAAAGACAATTGTATCAGGGCGAGAAGGAAGATAACTGCATAAAATGGAATTACAGAATTAGAAATGTGACAATTAGGCACCTCTGAGCAGCTCATAAAAGGAATGAATGCAGGCCTCCAAGTCCTCCTGCATCACGCCGCCTCCCTCATCTCTCTCCTAGAACTCTGTCCTTTGTGCCCTTGTTGTTTTGACACAATGAATTGTGCAAATGGGGATAACGGTGCTCACTTTCAGACAGCCTGTCCTCCAAAGTGTTCAAGGTGTTCCACTCAGCGGTTCACGTGAAAAGTGGCTGAAGTAGTTGTTTTAAGAACGGGGGGAAAAAAAGAGCTGGAGAGAGAAGTTCCAACCTGCTGTCATACCTCTGCACACGTGATGACCAGTCGCTCCTCAGACACCCCCCAGATTTTAATGTGGGAGAGGTTGTTTCAGACACTGTCGGACAATCCAAAATAACCACTGTGTTGATGCGATAGGGGTGCCAATGCGTGTGTCTCCAGCAAAAATAAAAGCTGAATCTGCTTATTCAACATTTGCTGCAACGCAATGCGACATCATCTGGCAATGCACTGCGTTGGCCAATCAAATAAATTTTCATGCTCGTTCCTGGTGGATTACTTTGTATGATGAATGGTATAATTCAATTAAATTCCCATCTTATGATATTATAAACTGCTGTGCAATGTATGCGTGAACGAAGCCTTCATGCTCATGGATCTATTATTCAATCTACACTTGCTGGATCATATTTCCTCGTCTGACCGACGCTCCCACACCGACGCATTACATTACATTTTTTTTAGTACAGCAGGCTTGGATTTAAGTCATTTTCGGGAAAAGCCAATTTGGCACTTGAGAAATATAAAAATTTATCGGGGCATAATGGTGATTAATTACAATATATCAAGACAAAACAGTATTAGTCCAATTGGCTGATAATTAGCCTGATCAATCACAGTCAGTAATCAATACAAACACAGACTGTAAACCATTAGATCTAATAAAACCAATAACAGCAGTCAATGTCAGACGGCCTTATCATAATTCGCAATCACATAGTGTTTCCGTATGTGTAGTGTTAGCAGTTTGAATTCAGAGGAACCTCCCTGGGCTCTCCATGTAAAATATTACACCAAACTGCCTTTAAGAAATCTGACATATCAATAATTCAATATGTGTCCCCAAAAACACATAACTAATAACACAGAGAGAGAAATAGAAATACTGCCTTTCACCCAGTTTTTGTCATGTATGACATATTTTACAGATATTAATATTGATCATTTCCACTGTCTATATTTGTGTGTCACATGGAAAAAACTATGTGAGACGCAGAATGTCTAGATGACGCGTCTCTGTAGCCGAGCATAAAATCTAAAATCTAAAATTTATTCAGGAATAGCTCATTAAGAGGAAGCTTCTCTTTTGGAGGAACGCCGTGATCGCATTGACACTTATTCACACCTGGAAGCTGCCCAGTACAACCACAGTCTGATCTGCTGGCTGCTGAGCAGCTCCATCGGAGCGGTTGGGGTTAAGGGACTTGCTCAAGGGCACTTTTTAATGGTGGTAAGGTTTGAGGGTTAAGCGCTGCCGTTCACTTTTCTCACCCAGATTTATCCTGTTTATGGATTAGGGGTATTGAAGCGACAACCCTCCAGTCACAAGCTCCCGTCTAGGCCACCACTTCCCTGTTTAAGGCCACAATGGCCAGTTCACAACAGGTGATGTGAAACTGGCCGTGTACGTGTAGGTAGAGGTGGCATTATGGGGAACTCTAGGGTATCCGCAGCACTGGCCTGGTTCTGTTTTAATTCCTGCCCTGATACAGTCAGATTTTCTGTCAAAAGCGTGATAAAGTGCAGACGATACTTTCTGTATCCACAGACTTAGAGAGTAACAGATCACATGTAACAGGATTACGTAATCTGGATACAAAAAAGGTAGCTGTTTTCCATTACAGTGACAGATAAAAAAGCAAGTTACATTACTTTCATATTGTGATACATTATTGACAAGATTTTTAACAGGTACTTAGTAACTATACTGGAATACATTTGTAAAGTAGTCTTCCCCAGCCTGTGTATCCACATAGTCTGCAGGTTCTAAATGCCCACCTACCATATATTTCTACTTTTAGTCCACATGCATCCCAAAATTTATGACCACCCCGACTGTTCGTGCTGACCATGTGAACACGTAGACACAAAATGGACTTTGGAGCGTTTCTGCTGACTGCACCGGTTTTGGATTAAATCCAGCCTGTAGGAGTCACCGCTCAAGGATACTTTGACACATGGCTACGTGGGGAAATGAACCCCGCCCCTCCATTTGGGTTGATCTTCCTAATTGCATGTCCAGAAAGAAAATCATCGGAAAGGTGTGACAGAGTCATTAAGTGGACATCTGTTGGGGTAGCGTTCACCTTCTCTCATCCTCTCACCTTCTGTCATTTTTTTTCCTACGCGGAAGAAGCCGCCCGGCGTCGAAGCTTTCATCTATCACCATTTGTTGTCGTCGCTATATACTCCGTCTTATGTCCTTCAATTATTTTGTCAGGGGGAGTTCAAAGATTCGCTGCGGCCTCTGTCCTCCTCCGCCTCGTTTTTTATCCCCCCACCCCCCCGTCCCTCTTGGAGCTCCTCGCCGTCTTCCCACCTACCCCGCATCTACTTTGTGTCTCCCTAGTGATTAGATTATCTCTCACCTCGCGAGCACGCCGGAGATGGCAATGACATTCACCCTGGCAAGATTAGGGAGTGCACACATGGATCCACGCCTGGTGCAGATGCTGTGTGGAGGTTGGGGGGGGTGGGGGGGTCGTCTACAGTAGCCTTTATGCTGAGGAGCGTTTGCATGCACATCACACAGTCATACTGATGATACACGTGAGGAACCGCCTGATATGGTTTTACAAAGCTTCCCATTGAAACCCAGCAAATGAAAATCTAAGAAAGAAATAGTTTCCCTCGAATCAATTAAAGCTCAAGGCTTCCATTAGATAACTGTGTTAGTATTGATCAGTTTATGGTTGTAATATGTTACCAATCAATTAGCATTATTTTTATTGTATTTTTCTGGCCTGTATCCAACCCTGTATTGATAAGACTGACAAACCGAATGTCTGCAGACAAACACTCGGGAAGGTTCTGGACTGTGGCCCTACCACCCGGGTTGTGGATTGTTCCATAAAACAGAACCGAAAGCCGGGTTATTGATAGATTTTACACAACGACCTCACAGAACATTTTTCTTAATTTTCTCAGTTCTGCCTCGTGTTCCTCCCCTCGAAAAATTTGTAGGGGAAGTTTCAAGGCACTTTGAGCTGTCAAAGGAAGCCGTGTTCCGAGCAAAGGCGGCAAGGCCACTTAAAGAGCAGAGTGTCAAAGGGGAGATGGCAGAGTTTTTGTGAGCGTGTTTATGCATGTTTAATATTTATTTCAGCGAACATTTACTGAACAATGCGGGCTCTTTCAGTGCCTTTGGATTATTAACCTATATTTATTCCTACAGGCCAAATAAATGTGTCTTGAATATTTATGTTTTTGGCCACAATTCATCACAGTGCACTTTGCTGTGAAGCAAAAAATGAATTTTGGCTCATGCAGAATGAAATGCATTCTCAATAGGTGGCTGTGAAGTGAAGCTGATGATTTTGGTAAATGATCCTGTATATGATACAGTGCATATCACTTCAGTCATTCCTGCAGAAACTTTTTGCATATTCATCTTGCTCAAACATACAGCCACATTACTGCACAAGAAAGTTCAAAAAAGAGAAGTAAGATAAGTTAATAAAGAACAGCGTTCACCAGGGCCTGAACATTGCCTGTCTGAGGAGAAATGATAAGCTTTGCGTGTTTTTGAAATGGTTGAGGTTAGGGTGGTTTCCATAGCAATACCAGTATCGGAAAATACCTCCAAAACAGCCTAAAATACTGGATCCGATATTGTGAATATGCAAATCAACCATGAAGCAGAACCCTGCTGCTTCCCAACAGGCTTCCATATGCCTTTTCCCTCAGGAGAGCAAAGTCATGTTCATTTTTTAATGCACTGGTTTCAGATTAGTACACCGAATTGGCTGATATTGGCTGCAAGATGTAGGTTTCTGAATCAGTTTTGGAGGGGGAAAAAATGGTATCTCTGTAGTTATGGTTAAATAAAAATTGTGTTTTTTGTAAATATACTATTACCTTGCAAGGCAGCTTGATTTGCAAGGTCATGAGATCACGCGAGAATCCATCTGGCTTCAAGTTATCCGTTGATGTCCGTGCCAAAAGTGGTGCAGCCAGTTAGCAGCCTAGGAGGGACTATGGGCAGCTACGGGCATGGTTTTAGGTGCGCCATCAGAGAGAAGCGTCCATGAAAACAACTCATCTTGAACAAACAATGGCGGCTCCTTTTTGAAAGTGCCTGCCCTTTTCCAAACAGTTTCTAAGGACGACTTCACAGGTGGTTCTGTGTATCAAAGCATCTGGCGTGTCAAGTCATCTCAACTCTAGTTAATTTGTTTATTATTATAGGTATTTTTTTTGGTAACTAAAACATTTGGTTAAGATTAGAGAAAGATTGTGCTTTCAGGATAAAAGCCAACATTAACTGTGAACTATCAAACTATAAAATCATGGACACAAACTCTGGACATGGATACATCACATGCCCACCCATCACCCCAACCTCAACACCTTTACTTTCCTCTTTGCCACAGTAAATAAAGAGCACATTACTTTCTGCAATAGATGTAAATCACGCTGCTGAATTCTCAAATTTGAAAGTAATTCTACTGGTCTGATTGATTTGTGGACAAAAAAATGGACCTCATAGACAGGCAAAATCAGATCATTATTTCTGGCAAATCATTCTGTTCACCTAACAGGTGTTCATAGCGTTTCTGAGAATTTTTCTGATACTCTCGCCCAGATGGCTGTCTTTTGGAATAGTTCAATCTCTCGTGATAGAAGTTGCCCATTTCCTCCTATTTCTTCCAGTTCTCTGCAGTGGGAAATGCTGACCGACACCGATGAGAAACTCTGCCTTATCTGTCACAGCAGAAATATTTGCTTCTTTTGCACTGTGTATTATACATAGTTCGATATTTCCGTTCAATGGTCCCTTCACCTTTCTTCTTTCTCATGACCAAATAAGTGGAATTGCTTTCAAACTGTATAACTTGGAAGCGGCTCAACATGACTCATCATCATGCTATTTACACTTTTGTCATAGATGTGGAATCTGGGGCCTTTTCTGACCAGAAATCTCTGAAAGGGTACAGCAGAGCTGTGCATCTGTTGTGACTTAGTGCTCCAGCTTTTCTTCATCACCCAATAATCAATGTTTTTTAATTAAATGAACATGTCAGAAACTTGATCTTGATACAAAATGATCTGGCTGTGAAGCATGAAGGTGTTGTGGAGGTAGTTTCACAGAGACTCCCTCACTGCTTCCTGAACTACACATCGATCAATCCAGCCATATTTTGCTGCAGGTTGTGGTGGCAGCAACCAAACCAATGTAGCCGATGTAACCAATGTCTCCCCAGCCATGTCTGCAGACTACTTCTTGGTTATCCCAAGACATTCCCAGACCGATGGGATGAGCAATCCTTCCAGCATGCTGTGGGTTCTCCTTTTAGTCGGTGTGCCATGCAACCACCCAAACAAAGGCATCCAGGAAGCATCCTGACCAGATCCCCAAACCAACTGAATTTTGCTACTTTTAATGCGAAAGAGCAGTGGATCTGCTGTGAGCTCCTTCCAGGTGCCTGAGTTCCTCAGTGGTAGACATGTCAGATACTTGTTCTTGACACAAAATTATCTGCTTGTGGTTACTATGTGCAAAGGTTTTGTGGATGTAGATGAATGCATCCATCCATCCATATTCTGCTGCTTATCGGGGTCATGGTGGCAGCAACCTAAGCAACATAGCTCAGATATCTCTCTCCCCAGTCACTTCCAGACTGATGGAATGAGTAATCCCTCCAGTATGTTCTGGGTTCTCCTCCCAGTCGATGGTTTCATGCAACCATCTAAACAGAGGCATCTTTACCACAACTCAACTTGCTCCATTTGATGCAAACGAGAAGTGGACCTTCTAGATGCCTGAGCTCCTCATCCAATCTCTGAAGGTTAGCCCAGCCACTATGCAAAGGAAACTCATCTTGGTCACTTGCATCTTTGATCTTCTTTCAGTCATTAGAGCTTTAAGACCAAAGGTGAGGGTTAGGATGTCAATTGACTTGTAAGTCAAGATCTTTACCTGTAATCTCAACTCCCTCTTCTCCCCAAGCATCGCAATCGCGAGGATCACAATCGACGCTTTCTAGCAAGCTGCTGTTAAGCTACCATGATCAAAAATCGATTATGCAGATTCCTCAGCTTGTTTCATCTCGTCATCACAGTAAGTGGTGCAATGCGCACAGGAAGTGGTCCACAGTACAGCAGCACAGGAAGTTTTCTTGACTTAGTAGTGCTGAAGGACTACCTTATTGCTGCAACCTGGGACCTTTTGTTGCATGTCAACACTGAGGTAAAAGTTGCGAAAGGCTGCATTGATGTGTTACTTTGGATGCCGCTGAGACATTGAAATACAATCCAGGAAATCCAGTTTGAATGCTCCATTTATGAGTTTGAATGTTTAATCACCCCAAAACACTGCACAGCAGGTTATCACATTGTTTCATCCATAAAGGCAGAGTTGTTGTCAATTGTGAATTTTTTTTTTCTACAAATCTTTGATTTCCTTAATACCAGACTTGTTAATCAAAGCATTTTGTTAAGGAAAATGTTAAATGCATCAGCAGAAATTAAAGTCTGTGTAAAAGAAACAGAGTTTTTCTTCTAAACACAGTATACATGTTCTAAATTAGTTGCTGAAAATCAACTGAGAACTATGTAGTCCTGAATTGTGGAGTTAGGCCATTAAACTGTTGTTCGGGATTTTTTGGGCAGACCTGAAACATGGCTCAGCAATGTGCTGGAGCCATAGTCCCCCAACACCATATAAGCCCCATGAACCACCACACGAACAACATCACCTCCCCTTCCTCTCACCCTCCCTAATCGTCAGTTACCAATGTACCTTCAGCGACTCTCTCAGTCCAAATCAGCCCAGCAGTTCACTTCAGCTCACTTCAGTTCCAACAACCCGACACAGAAGAAAACAAATACCATCCTGTCACCGTCCTCTGGCTCTGGTGGCTCGAACATGTTTGGACATGTCCAATGAAGCTGCTAGACGGAGCTTCCATGTTTCAGGTTGTTTTTGACAGTGGAGCGGACACACTTCCAGTGTTTCAGAGCAGAGAAAACTGCTTCTTTAAAATCATTTTGAGACTTAATTTCATATACTTAGTGATATTTAATCATTCAGATTAGGCTGCGTGGTTAATAACATGTTTCTGTGGTGTGACAAACTCAGAAGACACACTTATTGTTGTATTTTTTGCCTCCCAACCTTTTCTTTCCACGAACAAACAAAAAGCAGAGCTGTCTCAGCTGTGGTATTGTTGAAACTAGAATCCCAGAGTCACAGTGGTGGTGAGTTGAAGGGGAGAGACAGAGGTCCAAAACGTCTCTGGAGTGCTGCTGTAATTCTGGACCGCTAACCTGCAGTTCCCGGCCCTCTGGAGCTGACAAGGCTGACGGCCACCGCTGCCTCAGGCACTGACCTGGGAATTTCAGCGAGTTGGGAGCAGAAGCGAGAGAAAGTGAGTTTATGTGAGCCTTGTGGAGGTGTCCGTCTATCAGAACGTTAAATGGCGATGTCTGTTTTGTTTTTCATTTTTCCGACATCACTGCAGAGTTGTCAAATCTGCATTCAGGCTACAAAGACAACAGTGACAGTTTGTCTTTGTGAACAAAATTACATGTGAGAAATAGTTTTATCTTCCCAAAGTACAAACACAGTCTATTGTCAATATGTAGACAGAAGCAAATGACATGTTTGCTTGTTGTGAATGCTGTTCATCGTATTGTCCCGGACCGTCGCTGACAGGAAGGAGCGGCACTACAGTCTGTTCACTTGCTGCCATGTTCGCTTCCCCCTCTCCTTCCTTTGTGTACATCTGGCATTTGTACGCTCCCCTGCTTTCCTGCTTTGTGTGTGTGTTTGAGCGAAGTCAGCAATAAGCTGCTATCTGTATTCCTGCCAAGCCCACCTTCCCACTGCTGTGTACCAGGGGTTTGGGTTTCAGCTTACAGCGAGATATTTAAATTGATACTGTGTGCTGATATCTTTGTGTGTTTGTACGTCAAGCACAAAATTTGCAAAAATATTATCTTCGTCCACAACGCATTCTTTCGTGGCGGTGAAGCCTCTGCTGGAGTGTTTAGACGCCACATGAGATCAGGGCTGTGGCCAGGATTTTAGAAATACTCTCATGGTCTACCCCCAATCCCATCCGCTCAATTATAATTTCTGCAAGTTTTAATTAAATGGAGGAATTCTTCCAAGCAAATTATGAAAAATCTGCTTATAAACTCTCACTTTCCAGGAAACCTCGAAATTATGAGGAAACTACAGTCCCATAAAGTGAGGCATTACTGTTTTATTTCCCAATATGAGGGGTCAAATCCCTGTCCACACTGCCACAAATAAAATTCTGGCTGATGTTTCTAACTGTAGAATGTAAACTCCCCCATGCTGCTGGAAAAAACCCCAAACAAATTCCACCCAAAAACACAGAGGAGATGACCTCGGTGTCCTCGATGGCAGCTACAGCTCTGCATGGGACACTTGGAGCAAGATTTGAAATAGCTTTGTTTACATGAATGTGACTGGAGGGATATTGTGTCAGTGTTAAACAGATACAGACAGCCGGTGGTTGCATTTCCTGTCTGATAGTACAGACATCTGCTGTCACAATACGCACCCGGGGTGTGAGAGGGTTCATATTTCAACTCGCAGATTGCAGAAGTCAGCAGAAACTCCAGCTGTTTCTCTTATTTTCCCTCGGCAACATCTCCTTTCTGCTTTGCTTTTGTGTCCTTATAGAACAAGGTTGGGTTCACCCCAATATTACAAGACATATTTTCTCGCTTACCAGCAGTGATACCTACATTAAAATTCAGCAGCAGTTGTTCCTGAATCTTTTGACCTCACGTTCTGAGAATTATACAGCTAGAATAAGTCGTACAACTCATACAGCTCAGGGTTGCTGCATTCAATAGACTTCACCACAGTTTGCACTCCTTAGAATACTCAAATAGTGGAAAATAAACACTTTTCAGGACTTAACAATGAAGACTGCCTGGGGGCAAGTAAAGCAGCTTGCAACTCTGGCAACCCACTTGCCCATTCAGACAAATCCAAATGAATTAAATGCATCTGTTTTTTTTTCTGGAGCTGAAGTAGCTAAGCAATGAGCCTCCACTGAGACTTGAACATGTGCAGTACTGATCAGGCACTCGCAAGACAAAGTTTAAGACAAAGTTTATGAGCTGAAGTGCAAACTAGTATTTCAATTGACCCTTCCTACTGTAAATCCCACCCCTTTTGTTCTGTGCTTCAATTACAGTTGAGCAAGCTTAATACCGGAGCCTCAGTTAGCTTTCTCATTTCCTGTTTCCTGTATGCTCTGCGCTCGGCTCGTCTATGCTGAGAAGAAAATCTAATTTTAAAGATGGATAAAATATGTTACTTGGGGACCTGTAAAAGCAGCATTTAGCTAACCACATCATAAATTAGCTAATGTTAGCAAAACAGCAGGTAATTGGCTAGCTCATTTTCACTAGCTAGCTAGTTAGCTAGCATTTTTTTAAAGCTAACTTAGCTAACTTAAATGTCGCTTTTACCATCTTTATAATTTGATTTTCTTTTCAGCATAGACAAGCGTAGCACATCATAGAGCTGCAATGATGAATTGATTATTAATCGATTGTTAAATTAATCAGCACCTATTTTGATAATTGATTAATGGGTTTGAGTATTTTTTTAAAGAAAAAAAAGTCAAAATTCTCTTATTTCAGCTTCTTAAATGTGAATATTTTCTGGTTTCTTTACTCCTCTCTTATAAGTAAACTGAATATCTTTGGTTTGTGGACAAAACAAGACATTTGAGGACGTCATCTTGAACTTTTGGAAACACTGATCAGTATTTTTCAGCATTTTATGGACCAAACAACTAATTGATTAATGGAGAAAATGATCAACAGATTGATGGATAATGAAAATAATCAACTGATAAGGTTGCGACAGGCTTAATAAATCAATTAATTAAGAAAATAATCACCTGATTAATTGATTATGAAAATAATTGTTAGTTGCAGCCCTGGCACTTTGCATATCTAAGTACAGGAAACTGAAGTTAAGTGAAGTTCCACCATTTTCCTAACTTTCTTTGCTGGTATTGGAGCACAGAGCAAAAACTGACAGGACCTGGAAGCAGGAGTTTGGTTTGGGTGCCGTTAGAAACTGTGTCATATTTGTATACACCTCATAACCCCACTTAAACCCACCCACTGTAAGACTAAAAGTCAGTGCACACATCTGCACATATAACTCAGGTTTGGCCCCATAGTTTAGTTGGTGTTGGCCCTCGCTAATGTTCTTGTGGCTGAATGGGAGCAAATACTTGCAGCCTAGATCAGGTGGAAGTATTTAAAGCAGAAGAGAGGAGGTGTAATGTTTGGTTGTTCACGCACTTTTGGCTAGAAAGTGCACCCAGTTGACATTTGGGCTCCATAACATGGCAGGATTCACGGCACCTCTGCACTTAACAGTTTCGATTTAAACAAATATAATAAGTATGTTTTTAAAAGAGATAATGCTGCATAATCCTGCACAGCAACCCCTGTGAGGACAGCCAGGTGTGTGTGTGCGTGTGTGTGAGTGTAAACTTAGGTGAGGACAAAAGCAGAGGCATGAAAGTGTCAACAGTGAGCTTTCATCACTCTCTCTCCCTCTCGCTCTCTGTATCATCTGAGGTCAGGCTGCAGGGTCAGGAGTGTGAAAGCGGTAAGATGTGCGCGTCTGCCGTGCGTTTGTTGCTTTTTTTAAACTCCTAAATCCACGTATTGTCCCAGCCTCTGCATTCTACAAACCAAACAAAATTGAAACCGTCATTTCTGCTCGCGAATCCAGGCTGTCAGTCTTAATTTGAGATGTTGCAGCACAATAATGTAGGTTGTGTGGGGGCGGAAGAGCACTGGAAAATATTCAGGGGGAGGAATTACATCTCCAGAAAAAAAAAAAAGAGAGAAAAAAGTCTGCAGCACTTCAAAGCAGCAGATTGTGTTATACAAATCTAAATTCATTTACTGCTCATGTCACGCAGAGTGGACTATTGTTTGATTTTTCGGTGGATTAACATTTTGAAGAAGCTCGGACAACAATAGATGAGGAGGAATATTAAAAGGCCGGCAGCCTGTCTGCACTGCACAACCTGATCAAATGGATTGCTCTTTCTGGCTGAATAACACGGCAGATAATTGATTGTTGTGTATCTATTTATGCCATATGAAAATATCCAATATATCTTGAGGAAATGTCAAAAATTTATGACCGTCCTGTTATAAATACTTGTGCAGCTGCAGCTCTGCAATAAAGCATAAATTATAGTAGTGGGGTTATTAAATATTAATTCACTTGCAATGCTCAATTTAAAATTCATGCTGAAGGTGTGTTTCATGTTTTTAACGTTATTGAGCTACACATCCTCACTTAAAGAATGTTCTGAGTCATAGTACTGACCTGGGGGGAGTGAGTACAGAGGAGAGTGGAGGGATGGGGGAGGTGCTGGAACCATTTTTAACTTAATCACTGAAGCTAAACATTGCATTGAGCTTTTTTTGGAGATCGACACGGCCTACGAGGAAATGCCTCATGAACTTGTTTTCTTCCAAGATAAGGACTTTTGAAATTCTGAGCCACTTTTACAAAATCCTGACCATGACTGCAGTGGAACTGATAAAACCTAATGAATGGAAGAGCAGAGGTTCCTGAACTTATTCAGCTTGTGACCCAAACAAGAAATCTGGTTTCTTTCCTGGGCCCAAACTTTCGACATTAGCATGGTGGCTACGGGTCTTTAATTCACATTTACTAATATAACATCTTAGAAAGTATTAAATAGATTTAAATTCTGTTTAAATCACCAAGCACAAAATGCCTAAACGTTGAATCTTGATATCAACAACATTTGAATCGAATGCCTCTGTTACCCTGTTACGGTCTCTTAGGTTTTTGCCATTCATGTTTGCAAACCTTGTCCCTTGGTGGGCACCGTAGCATCTGTTAATATCGGCTAAACAATGAGTAGGAAACATTGATGGATAAACTATCGTCAAGTCGATCAATCTGGGCAAAAGACGTGCTTTTAAAAGAACGTAATGTTCTTTAAATCAACTGATTTTGCCCTGTTTAGAATTTTGAGCTGACAATATATGTATTTATTTTAGTTTGGCAAAATTGGACCAAACAACAGCATTAAAACATCTTAAATTTAACTTGCTGATACGTGTAGACACTGATCAGGGATAAACTGCGAGTTGGGGATTGAATTTAATTGAAAGTCATTTCCTGCTACCAAAATAATGGCAGTAATTGCCACTCAGAAGTCATGTTGGCCAGTTAGCAACACACTATCTAACACCATCACCATCTAACACACATGAAACAAAGAAATCAATCACGTAGCTAATGTTACCAAAACACTACCTTACTTGCTAGCTAATCTGCACCACTCGTTAGCTAACTAATCTACATAAATCATTAGCGAGCTAATAACATCTGATAGCTAATAGTAGCAAAATGTTAGATAATCAACATCAATCTGTAACTAGCTAAGTAGCTAGCGTTTTACTAACATTAGCTATCGTAAGGTGACTATGTCTTACAGCAGCATCTTTTAGCCACCTTCAAAATTTTCGTTTTCTTTACCACGTAGACAAGCCGAGCTCATAGCTTATCCAATTACAGGAAGCATTTTTTCTCCCTCACGATGGCAAAGTCATGACCCACCCTACTTGCCCACATGACTCTGATTGGCTAGTACTTGTTGCCTTCTTGGTTTGGGTCATGTGGGTTGGGTAGGTTCTGGGTAGGTCTGGGCATGAAGAGTCTGACTGGGTAGAGTTAGGGTAACAGCATCAGGTAAGCCAATCAGAAGCAGAGCAGGGCAGGTCATGTCTTGTGTCAGAAACAGAAAACAGGAAAGGACAAATTTGACCAAGGTTCCACCAGGGCACCAAGCTTGTTTATCTGCTAGCAATAAGGGGTGGGACTTAAGAAGGGTCAATTGGCGACCCAATAAAGATGGGACAGTACCTATTTTGGGTCACGGCCCTAAGTTTGGGAAACTCTCCTCCAGAGTGTTATACTGAACCCATCATCGCTAACTTTTGAAACCGCACTCAAGTGTAGGCTAGGTGACAAGAGAAATCGTAATATGCTAGCTAACACCTAGCTAGCCTGCAGGAATTGAAACAGTACACCCCGACTGGTCACTAAATGGCTTCTGTATAAATGGCATGTTTTTTTTGTGTGTTTCTTTTTTCCTTTCAATGAAAAAGTAGATAATCCTATATTCACACAGTTATCTAGCTTTTTACAGACTAAGCACGTGTGTCCCAGTTTGTCATTGTTAAGGTACCAGCTTCTCCTGATTTTGAGCCTGGAAAAGTTGTCCCCCTGACACTGGTAAACCCTAAATATAATGCAGGCTTTATTAATACTACTAGCGCAGCCTGTGTTTGCCAAATCAAAATGGCCGCCATCAGAAAGGTCTATTTAGAGGAAGAAGAGACAAAACAAAATGTGCCACTAATCAAAACAAACTCAAACAGAGGATCAAAGTGAGAAGACATCACAGTTGTGCCTACACTGTTTGATTGACAGCTGATCAAAATACAAAAGCAGCGTCACAGTGAGCTCCTGGCATGAAAATATGCAAATTAGATGGGTTAAAAAAGCAGCAGATTCCTCAGATTATCATGTTAACTATTTATTACTCTTGTGTTTCTTGTTCTTTCCCCCTCCGTCTGATTTTAGAGCATTGATTATTAATGAAATTGAAGACTATTATCCACATTTTCTGTCCACAAGTCTCTCACAGTCCTGTATTTGTATTTCACGGACCAACTGCATTAACTGAATTTAGATGGAATTGACCCTCAGTGCTTTTCCTTCGCCAAGTGCTGGAGACACAGCTGTGCTCAAACTCTGTTTGTTTTCCTGCCTGATTGACAATAAGATGTTAAGCAATGCTGGAACTGCTCATCCCCAGTGTACATCTGGTTCCTTCCCCATATGACGATTGTTGAGCAATAAATTGGCAAACCACCTCCACTGAAACCTCCATCTGGACACAAACACATGACACCAGCGGCCAGATGCACAAATGACTTAGTGATAGTAAAACCGACACTTTACTTTTCAACTTCATAAGTATTTAAGAGTCTGATGGCCGAAATATGCATTTCTGTGTAAAAATAAATTATAAGCGGCACGGACACGGATTGACCCCCCCCCCCCCCCCCC
>JAJHUR010072907.1:17820-50227 GCA_027495735.1 Lutjanus campechanus
CCCCCCCCCCCCACCACCACCACCACCACCCCCCAGAGAGCGTCCACTGTGATCAACTGAAGCTGCTACTGAGCTGAAGAAATGCTTACCAGGGATCTGGAGTCGACTATATGATTAAACATCACCACCCTCGTTAGTCGGCACTAGAAATATGAGTCGGTTAAAGTATTTATCAATATTTTATTCATGTACAATGCCAGTTAACTGTTGCCTCTAAGATGTTATGCAGCCACCTGCCACTAGCCAGTGCTTTTTGTTGTTATTAGCAATGTGGGACAGATGACAACTCGTAAATAGCGACAGACACGGACATTAACCTGCAAGCAGAGCAGGCTGCTGCTGCTAGCACTGCTAACGTTAGCCACACTGTATGTCAGGCTGGCAGCTAACGTCAGCTCCGCGTAAACAATGTTTTTTTTACCCCCAGACACTGATCCTGCTCGGTCTGAAAAAGTGAAGCATTTAGTGAGCTGTCGTCATGTTTTGAAGAATAGTATACGATGTTCGTATTTAACGGCGCAAAGTGGCCCACATTTAAGCAGCGTTTAAAATAGTAGCGATTAACAGCTTCAAATGACAGTATTTTTTTGAGACGAGGTTTAACATTATCAATTATAAATTGGGCTTAATTTCAGGAACATCTTTAACACTTGCCCAGTCAGGTATTACACTGCTTTTTTGCTGCTCTCTTTACATGGCTGGACTTTTCTTTTTTAACACAGTTTAAAAATAACTACTAACCTGTTCGAAAAGGATTCAATAAAAACCTCATTGTACCAGAGGTGATATGCTGTAGCAAAGCAACCTTGTGGGTGTTTTTACACTGCTTGTTAAAATAAATTTAGCAAATCAAGTATTTCTATGATCCTGTAGTTAAAGCAATTGCTTCAGTCCTGGTTAATATAGCCTACACTTCCAAACCACCTGCAGTAACACAACTCAGTATGCACACAGTGAAGCTGATCATCTATCTTCTACCCTTTAAATCTCCTCAGAAAACACAGCTGTGCGACGAGTTTGTGGCCCATGTATGTTGCCCATGATGCTCCCTTACAGAATGCAGTTTTTATTACATATCACACTGGAACTAAAAGAATACTGCACCCTTTTTTGAAAATTGGGACAAATCATTTTCTGAAAAAAATAAAAATAAAAAAATAAAATTAGACACTAAAGATTTTTAATACCAACACTTATTTATTCTTTAACCATTTATAAATATAAAATATGTGTAATTTATTAAATATTTTGGTTTGTTTTAATTTCTTTGCCTTGTCCCAGACAAGAATTCATGACTTCAAACAATTTAAAAATGTGTTGAAAGTGTTAAACTTTAAACTAAGAATACCTGTTTTAAAATCATTCTTTTAAATGAAAGTGTTGGCCTTTTCAAAGCTGTGTTCCAGATTCCTGTCAACTTGACAAAAACATGATTTCATCAGGCATAAAAATGGTTAGCTATACCCTAAGGACCCCTGTCTCACTTCCTGGTTTAAAAAAGGCGGGAAAACTGTTCAAGCACTGGTTGCCTAACTTTCTTTTTTTTTTTGACAAATTCATTAAATAATTGCTATCAGATGTGTCTCCACCATAACATGTCAACTCTGTAGCCCTTCTAAATCAAAGCTAAATAAGAATTATGGTTTAAAAATGTGTATTTTGATTATCATCAAGAGAACTCAGAGCAACTTTAACAAATAAAATGGCTGCTGACTCTCGAGGAGGTTGGCCTGTTACAAGGTTTAATAGCCAGGAGTTTGATCTTTTAAAATATATTTTCCAGCATAAGAGTAAAAATCAAAACCCTCCCAAATATGGTTTCCAAGAATCAGTGACTGACTGTATCCATCTGTGAGGGTGAATATGCACAGCAAATTGATTAAATATTGATAATTCTGTGGTACAAGTGGAGGTTTTATTCTTGACAGTCGCGCCAGAGAAAATATCTGTGGAAAACGCCGGGATTCATTCCGCGGGGACGATGAATATCCAGCAAATTTCACAGAAATAATACTGCTGCCATTAGACCCATTTGCAAAGTTGGGAGTCTGAACTGAGGCAAGCAACC
Organism: Lutjanus campechanus; assembly: GCA_027495735.1. Taxonomy (NCBI): domain Eukaryota; kingdom Metazoa; phylum Chordata; class Actinopteri; order Lutjaniformes; family Lutjanidae; genus Lutjanus; species Lutjanus campechanus. Next base: position 19,889 of record JAJHUR010072907.1, read on the forward strand.
AAGCGAACAATGTTTATTTATAAAGAACCTTTCACACACGCCAGCCATAAAACGCTTCACAGTCAAAGAAACCAAGTCAATGAATCAAAATAAATAAAACACCAGATAAGATATACAAAGGGAACACAAGAGAAATATAAAACACCACATGCTACCCAAGTGCGTCTAAAAGAGTCCACAGAGTCCAAAGATCTCAAGATTATTGGGAGAAAATTCCAACATTTAGGAGACGCACCAGAGAAAAGCTGGCAGTTACGTTAGTTTTCAGGATAACTTATCAAGAAACAAAGAATTTGTCATGGAAAATTTTTGAGAGCTGTTCTTCCAATGAAATTTCTTGTTAGCTGTATTTAATGAAGTGCTTGATGGTTCACCTGAGGCTACGTTCAGAGTGACTTTAGCCTAGCTAGCAAAAACGTAGCCTCACCTTTCGCTGGAATTCAGTGTGACGTCATGGGGCAGATTACTTTGAAACATAAAAGCTGAGACATGTTTTTCAGAGGTCCAGAGTTTCATTCACTGATAAACCTTCAGTCTCACTGGACTTAACAAATTTTATTTCATTGTCTCACTGGGGGAAAAAAAAAACATATTTAGGAAACGGAAATCAAAGAATTTTGACTTTTTTAAAGATTAAAAATGACTCAAAACAATGAATCGATTTGTTGATTCTGTCACAATCCATTAATTGAGTCTCTCCTGTATTGATTGTTTTTTATTATTGATGAATTTTCTCCATTAATCGATTAGTTACTTGGTCCATAAAATGTCAAATGTTGAAAAATGTTGACCAAAGTCCAAGATGACGTCCTTAAATGTCTTGTTTTGTCCACAACTAAAAAAAAAACAGTTTACTGTCAGAGAGGATTAAAGAAACCAGAAAATATTCACATTTAAGAAGCTGAAATCAGAGAATTTTGACTTTTTAAATTAAAAAATGACTCACAACGATGAATCAGTGATCAAAATAGACGCAGATTAATTTCAGTTGATTAATAATAGATTATTCGATGCAACTCTGTGTTTTATGTTTGTTTTAGTTTTATCCGTTTGTCCAGTTGTTCCTTCCTTATTGATTGAAGACAAAAAATGTTGAAATTTCCACCCAGTGAAGCTTTTTTTTTTTACTAGAGGTCATGATAATGAATTGGCAGCTGTGTGTGCACTGTGCATGGTAGTATATTGTTCTATTGTTCTTTATTTTAAAATTATAATCCTACTAATAAGCCACATTTTTACTAAATGTTTCTGTAATGGGATTATGCCTTTTTATGTGTAACTATAATGGAATATATTTGTCTTCTTTTTGTATGTAATCCTATTACAAGTAATCTGTTACTCATGCAGCCCATTGCGACATTTCATGCCCATGTAAAGCCCTTTTCCCGTGTCAGAATCAGGTAGGAGTGTATCATACAATTTTTGTAATATTCTAAAACTGACGCTCTAACTCGCACACTCACATCATGCAGGTGAAAAAGCAGGTTTGATCTTTTCTCTCAAGTGCTCTGGTTTTTTTCCACACAACCTCCAGCTGAGTGTAACACCATCACTGTCAGGAGGTGTTCACCATTATCCCCATTTGTGTGCTTCCCGTCTTGCCTCTCTCGTATGATTTCCCGCCGCCCTGATCGCACGCTGAGTCACACCGTCTACTTTGTTCGGAGCGGACTGAATCCTTCACTTCAGTTTGTGGATGTCTGATTTGATACATTCAGACGCTGGTGTTTACTTTCCTGCGTGGGTTAATTGATAACAAACATGGTATGTCCATATGCTGGATCAATACCCTTATCTGTGAGAATAAATTCAGGCCACGGTGGTTGGACTGAGTCATCCATCTGCACGGTGCTCATCAGTAAACCTGACAGCAGCAGATGCAGCTCAGAAATGATATTTATTTTCACACTGTTTTCACTGTCATCCAGCACCAAACATTTATCACCAGTTCAACCACCAATTAGACCTTATATACATCTTCAGCCACGCATAAGAAAGTTTGAATCCAGTCTTATCGCCCTACAGCCTGGACCAGGGATGATAATGATTAATGATGATCGATTGATCGGTCGTTAAGAATCTGGATGATCAAGTAAAATTTAATCAATCTACTATCAAATAAAGAGCTGAGATTTTTTTTGAGCATGCTCCACGTGTAATTGAATATTTAAGTATGTGTGTTTAATATGTAGGTCTTTACGTCTTCGTGTCAGGGCCTGACCGATGTATGAATATCGATGTATTCACCAGTGTCTTTATATTGGAATAAACATAATATATATATTCATATACATGAACACATTTTTTGCAGTAATCCCTCAAAAGCGGGTAACACCTGTGACAAACTTTCACCAGTATTTTAAAGTTATAAATAACTACAAATTTAAAAAAACAAACAAAACACAAATGGAACAACATATATAAGAAAAAGTTTAAATACTGTAGCTCCACTTTATATATGTTATAGGCTGTGTAATGCTGTCAGAGAATATGACACACAACATGCTGTGGAAATAAAGCTTTCATTGCAGAGGGGAAGAAACACATTTGGTGTTGTTTGGTATAATTTTTTATGTTTTTTAAATAAAGATTAATTGATAAATTGATCGTTAATATTACCAATGAATGATTAATGGGGCTGCACCATATGGTAAAAAGTAATATTGTGATTATTTTACTGAAATTTTGATTGCATTACGCAACAAGATTAGTTGGAATGATCATTTTTGTATCACAACTTTAATTCTTACTGAAAAAAAGTTATTAAAGTCGTGATTATTTAATATTTTTTGGGTTCTGTACCAAACAAACATGGTTTCTTTAAGACATGCAACAATTAATATAGATAGTTTTAGGTTTTTTTGTGTGTGTTTTTTTTTTTGAAAGGGAGTCAAAATGCTCTTATTTCAGCATCCTTATTTATTTAGTTGGTTTTTTTTAAATATATTTTTTGGTTTCTTTACTCCTATAGACAACTATTAATCGATTAAGCGAGAAAATGGCCAAGCGATTAATCGATTATGAAAATAATTGTTCATTGCAGCCCTAGTTCTTTCCATCTGGAGCACATGATCTTTAGGCCCGGGCGTCTCTGCGGCTCTACAGGACTTCATTATAATGCTGTTTTCTCACACATATTTCCTTTTTCGAAATATTGCAGTTTGGTTCTGGTTCTGCGATTCTGGATGGTGCGATTATGTGCGCAGCCCCACCTATTAAGGAAAGCGCTCACAATTTGTAACCCCAGTCTGGACATGAGTGTAGGAGCAGCTCTGCTGTTTCCTTTGAGGCTTGAAACTGCAGCTGCCTGTGAAGTATCCAAAAATCCTCCTCTAATGTTTTTCTAAACATTGAGATCATATCTTCTAAATCCCTCGTGCTTGTTCGCGTCTTGCTGGAGGTTGGGCTTGTGGGTCTGATTCCCAGAAGAGCTGCTGTAAAGGAAATCAGCGATTCTCAAAACCGGGTCCGGAGGGCTCCTGAGGAGGGGGAGTCAAACAACCCGATGAACAGATTGATTCAGCTCTAATTTAATTCTCCAGAAATGATCCCAGTCAGACAAAATATAAGGCCGACTGCTGTAATCATATTGTAGGTTTTACTCTCCCCGAGAGTCTAAATGATCAAATAGAATCTTTCCAGGATGCCCGAAGGCAAAATCTTATCAATTGGTTGCTTGTGTCTTTTTGTTTGTGAGTTATTGTGCCTCAGGCAGCAATGCTCGCTTAAATTGTCTCTTATATTTTCTCTTAATCTTCTGTTAAGAGAAAATTAAGAGAAATCAACTACAAATATTCTTAACCTCTCACCTGCTTGATCATAAACAGGAGGGGCGGGGCCAATTGTTTTTTAATAGCGTAGGTGACGCCCCCAAAAACCCTATATAAAACCAGGTGTTGTGCCGTGCACGAACACTCAGGCACATGGCCAAGAACTGGAGAGACACTGTGAGAAAAGAGTTAAAAATTGAAACTCGGAGGCAAATTAAATTTTATTATTACTTACTTTCCTTCAAATGGTTGGTGGTTTGTTATATTTTTACCAACTGATCGGAGCTTCAAGGAGAAGCTTTGTATTTCTTTTGAAACTTTTATTTAAAATATTTAACACACTGTAATATTCATGAAATTATAAATTAGGTATATTCTTGACATTTCTGATAACGTTTTATGTTATGTCAGTTTATTATCAGGATTGTTTTTTGTCCAACCAATGGTTTTAAAACTTTAAACTCTAAACTACTGAACATAAAACAATATAAAGTAGATAAAAGCAGCAAACTTGTGAAGCAGGAAATAGATGTTGGAAGACTTGTAAAATATGACAGTTACAGGCATCCCCCTAGGTGATATTTTTTTTGTATCACTACAGATTACTATACATATTTTAATTACAATTACAATAAATAATAATTACTCCATCCATCCATCGTCCATAACCTCTTATCCTGACGGGTCGCGGGGGGGCTGGAGCCTATCCCAGCTGACATTGGGTGAGAGGTGGGGTCAATTTAGAGTTACCTATTATGCTGCATGTCTTTGGACTATTTCATCTCATCAGGGAAAAAATAAAGGACATTTTATCCTACTTCATAAATGAGACAAAAGAAGTGCATTTAGGCAGAATTAACCGGCTCTCCATTTTTCCTCTCATCAGTAAAACAATATACATACTTTAAGTGCTTTATAAAAGGTGCACTGCAGATATAAATCTTAAACTTGCAGAATTTCTTCCCCAGTCTTTTATTTATCTTATCAGGCGACCCAAATTAAATCTGTGACAGAAAAATAATAGATTTTTTTCTCAGAATAGTGAAGACTGAACACACAGATACTCGCATAACTTGTAACTTCACGGTTGTAAATGGAAACTAGTTGTTAGAATAGTTCTTTCTTGACATTTTGTGAGTTTATTTTGTTTATTTGTTGAATGTACTGTGCTAACTCGCCAGTTGCACACATTTGAAAACGGTGGGATTGGGACACACCTGTGTGGATATATCGGCAAATGCCCATTGTTGGGCCACAAGTGGTTGGCTGGAAAATTTTAACATATTGCCAAACCCTATCCTAACCCTAACCCTCAGGGATCAATCCTCAATCCCTCTTTGACTCACCTGGAAAAGCCGCCAAACAGGAGACGCCATGGCTGCTGTTGACACCATCAGTTCATCTGATCCCATCGTGATCTGCTTTTGTGGCAGAAAAATGTTTTTCCATTTGGCCAGAAGTGACTGATGTAGAAATAAGAGATCATTTTAAAGATAATAAATAGGTGTCACATGTTCTTTAGATGTTGAAGAATGAACTTTCAGGCCAACATTTACAAAAGCCTGGAAAGGATTGAAAAGTTTGAACGACGGAACAAACTTAATCTGCTGATGAAGACCCTGTGACATGATTAAAAGCTCTGGAACAAGCTAGTATGCGGATCTTGGGCAGAGATTGTCTCGTCGGACCATTTCATACTTGTTTCTTTTCATCAAATTTCAAAACTATAGATCAATTCTTTTGCAATAGATTTAGCCTGATCTGATCGCCAATGGGGAAAATATAAAATTATTTTGCTCAAACGCACTTAGCATTTCAAGCTGTTAACTTGTAGCTAAATATATCCAGCAACATGTCCCTGTGATTAAAAAGAAAGATGTGTTGGGTACATCTAAATATAACATGTCAAAAGTATAAAGAATGCCTTCAAGGTCTTAAACTAAGCTTTTAAAGCAATCACAGCTATTTATTTTGCTGCTACTTATGTTCCTGTCATTCAAATGAGAAATTGAAGCTAGCTGGGAGGATAAAAGGATTTACAGTTTATATATAATGAAATGTTTTGGGTGGAGAAAGGTAGGGGGGGGGACATTAACAGATGTAGCACGGCAGTAAAAGAGAGCATGGATAGATCCGTTGGGAGCCTTGTTTTGATCGCAGCGGGGTCGGCTTTCTGAACGGCATGGAGGGAGAGTCTACAGCTGTGCTGTTCCAATAGGAGGCTGCTTTGATCAGGCTCTCTTTAGAATACAGAGACATCTTCGACAATGAGCAGGGAGATGTCAGTCTGCTGGGGTTTAGGGATATTTCAAGGAGCACAAATGGGATATGACTTGTTTTCAAAGCAAATTTTTAGTTTGAATAGCGAGCAGCGCGTTTTTAATTTATTTTTTTTCTTTAAGCGGATGCCATCGCGCACACAACCGTGACTCATACGAAACACACAGGCGAAGACATGGAGAATGACACCAGCATACCAGAACACAAAACACACAACACTCACTTCAAAAACACTTCTTTGTTACATTCACCATGACAACCAGCAGAGATCAGATCCCTTTTTCTCGGGATAAGCACCTTCCTAAACCGTCTGTCTTGTCTTGGAGATAAGGGTGCTGCCTTCCACCGAACAGACAGGCAGCACATTAGAACACTGTTAGAATCAACTAGAGTCACATTTCTAAAGAACAAGGCCCGCCTGATGTGAGCAAAGTCTCAGCCATCATGCTAGCTAACCTCACCATACTGACACCAAGGAATCTGAGGATAGCTGACGGTCAGCTGGGGCTTCATCTGATCGGCCAAATGGTGTGAATGAATGGCCCGTGTATCCAGGGTTCAGTCTGAAAGGTCAAATGTTTGCATGCAAAATTATTAGCATACCAATAGAGTTGGTCGGTGTTTTAGCACTCTCTGGCTCCTTAAAACTACATATGCATTCATTCTAAGGCACTTTTAGATCACTGTGTAACAATGGTGGAAGCATAGTGGATGATGGCTGTCAGGCATCGCGATGGATGATGGCATCATCCATCGACCCAACCCTAAATACCAATGAAATTCTGATTTATAGGTCAGCCCTATAAAGAACTTTCTTTGTATTCATTCACCTTTATTGACACTGACATTTGGATGAGCTTTCTTGGTGATATTATGAAGGAACCTGGTTGCCTAAAAACTAGTTTATACTGTACAGTTTGTTGCGTGTCGAGCGCGACATGCTACAAATCAATGTTAAGCTGGCCTCAACCTTTCTCAGTTCTTGGCGACAATGTAGTCGACCACGTTTGGCCGCTTTGTGTCCGACCAGCAAGTATGAAAGCATTTTGGCTTCTGTGAAGCTGTACATATTCGACCATTATAAGGCACTTTTAAATCAGCATGTAATCCATGCAGAAGTCTATAATCGAAAATTTTAAGCCCAGTTCTTGACATCATGGTCACCTGTGACAATTTTGTAGAGACCCGGCTGTACGTCCTACAGCTGTACGTTTTACAGCTGAACTAACTGACTGACACAACGTAGCAGACACAGTGTTTGCTTTCTAAAATTGGCTATGTCTTGAGTTGGTAATATATGTTCAGACTACCAGCGACAAACCGGCAGTTATTTTCAATGGAAGCCAACGACATGAAGCCAGAAAATGACATCCAACACTTGATTTTGGATGGCTAACTGTGAGCAATTGCATCTGTCGCAGATGGATACAATCCAACCAACAAGTATGAAAGCATTTTGGCTTCTATGAAGTTGAAGGGAAAAACGACCTGGACAAGAGCCACACTGTATGCAAGTTGTGTCTAACTATGATTAGAGATCATTACAAATATGTTTTGCAAGTTGCAAGTAGTCCCACAGTGAGAAAAACTAAATCATGTCTAGAAATCAGAAACTTTGATGCAACAAAATCCTTTGATAATCATTTTGTAATCGCATCATAGCCCTTTGGAATCAGAACTGAATTGAGCTGTGAGGCGCCAAGAGATGCCCACCCTTGTTCAGGTCTTGGTTACAAGTGTCCAAGAGGACACATAATGACCTCTATGCTTCACCCACCCATCCACACCTCCACCAAATGACCCTATTATTGTACAGATGCGATCAAAATAACACATCATACAGACAGAAGTAGTATTCGAGGTAATTGAAGAAGTAATTGAGTGAGAATATGATCAACTTGGTGCTTTTTGGAGAACTGAAGCGCTTGGATGCCTGGAAATATCACACTGAGGTGTCTTGACAGGTTGCGTCACGACACAGCCGGTGTGTGCTACCTTTTAGAACGTCTCACTCACTAGATTGGAAAAGACGTTTCCAGTAGAGTTAATTCCAGCAGCAATTACATCTCTTCCTAAGCGTATTTGCCTAAGCACATTAGTATAGAGATGTGTTCTCGAGGAGACAAGGTTGCACGAGGTGATATTACATTAAGCGGTCTTGACATGTAGCATCGGAGCAGCGCGGACTGAGAGAATGTGAGACTTTGTCAGTAAACAGCTTTGGCGAGGAGAGACTTCCCAGGACCTTAGAGTAACAAAGTTGAGCAGAAGGGAGATCTCTCATATCCCTTTTCCAAGAAGTTGGCCAACTGCACAGAGAGCTGGGTGAGTCTGTCACACCAGGGTCCTTCCTGCTTCCAAATCCGGCTCTCTAGTCACTTTCCTGAAAATTGAGAAACATTTGGAGCGCACATGGAGCGAGCAGAAGCTGAATTTGCAGATAGGCCCGCGCTGGCTCCGGCCTGATAATCCTGTCGTGTCGCATTTGGGCTCAATTGTATCGAGCGGGCTTTGGTTTTTGTCCCAGTCCCTTCGGTGAGAACCGGAAGCGGCGATCAGACAGCATGAGCTCTCGACAGATGTAGAAGGGATTGTGGCTCTTTACGAATGTCTGGTTTGCAGTTTTCGGCCAGAAATTGTGCCCTGATTTGCTCCACCTTCTCCACAGTGCAGCAGACGGTCCATCTTAATTCAAGCCATGCGCTTGGACTGCATTGTTTGAAAATGAAATGGAGAGCCCCCAAAGGTCTTTTGTATGATAGGAAATTGATTGCCATTGGTATTGTGTGGCTGCAGAATGCAGAATTAGAAGAAAAAAAAGAAGAAAAGGTAAGGAAGAGTGATGTGAATGCTGCCCCTTGTTAGAGCAAACTGAGTTGGAGGTAATTACAATCGGCCTCTTCTTTCCACAGAATGGATTAGATAAAGATTGATACAGTAATAGTGCTTTCATTTCAATTTCATCTCTGCAGTCTTTGCGCATGCACGTGTGTGGGTGTGCCGGTTGCGGTCTTGTTTGTTCGAAAAGCGATTTTGTGTATGAATTGTGTGACGCAGGGAATGAGCCCGTGCATATGCAAGTGCCGCGAATCAGTAAATGGTTTCACGGAGAAGCTGTGTGAAAGGGAAGCATCAGAGAATCTATCATGACGATGAAATGAGGTGAGAAGAGAGATGGAAGCAGCACATTTGGCTGGAAGTCTCTGCGAAATGAATAGCACTGTATTTAATTTTGGGACGGTACTCTGTCAAAGCCTGAGTCAGTGACAGAAAGTTGGACGCGGTCGGCTCTTCTCTGTGTTCACACGGGGTGGCGGTGGTGGTGGGGGAGGGTGGAACTTACTGAGGATAGGTCAATCCTTGGCCCATATGCGCTCCTTAGTGTGTGTATTTCATCTTCTACACTGTAAACTGTCAGACTTTTAGTGTGTCCATGTGTGTTGTATTATTACTTACTGACAGAACTCAACAGAGGATAAAACATTTTCGGCTATCCTTCATCAGTGTCCAAATAATGCAGTGTAGATCCCTTTTAAATAGCAAAAACACAGCTGATCCACTGTAAAGTAACTGGCATTACACCTGGCAAAGCATCCAACAACATAACAACTGAAAAAATGTCTAATTGACTGATGAAATGACTATGGTGTGAGTTTTATGCCAGAATCTGTACCAAATGAAGCTGTTTTTTTCAAGTCTGTAGAATCTGATTTAAAAGTTTTGACGCTTTTACCTTTAACAAATACTGCACCTCCTGCAATTTGAAAATTACAGGAAGCCATATTGCGATGGATAAACTTTCAATCAACTGCGCCTCTCTGCTAAAGGGCATCCTGCACTGGAACAAGAAACAAGGTGGGAATTGAACTACTAATCCATCAAATTTACAAGAGATAATGCCGATGTTAGTCCATTAATTCCTGACTTTGTACAAGTCAAAGGGTGTTATACTGCTTATACCACGGTCACTTGCCAAAGAAATAAATTAATTTATATTTTCATGGGTTTTGCAATCACAACTTTAATAAATAGGATGAACCATATAGAATCCCTGTAGAACCAATTGGCTCAGCTAGGAGTCAAAAAGCCAGAGCCAGAAAGCAATAACACTGCGTACGACTGACAAACAATAAATGTAACTTGACAGTATGTTTAACAACAAGACTAACTAGCTATCAGTCATGTTTAAGTCCCCAACAAAAGTCGCCATCCTGTGGTGTTTAGATGACGTGGCACTCAGTGGTGTAAGTAGAAGTAAGCTTGATAACATGATGCAGTTGCAGACATTGGCTGCATCCCTGTCGCTATGGTTACTCATTCCAGTGCATTCATGTGTAGGATACAGCCTCTGAGACAACGGAGGCCCGCTGGGAGTATTTAAAAGAATGAAAATATATATACTTGAAGAATTAAATTATCATAAATGTGCAACAACTAGCCGGCTGCTGACTTGAACTAATGAAATGTTGAAAATGAAAATGTTTCATAGCACAAATCGATCAAAATATACCCATATAGAGTAGACTCATGTAGCTGTGACAGGCCAATCTATATGTCTGGCTCTACAACAAAATATACATTGAATTATAAAACATTTTGCCATTAAAGTTAAATGGATAGGATCAGATATTTTCCAGTAATTATAAAACACATGAATATTTCCCCATGTGTGCATTATAGAAATAAACGGTCATACCAACATTATATATGGTTGACAGAAAAGTTTATTGTATCGCTTTCCTAAACTGTTTTCATTGTTTTTGGAAATGATGGTGCAGCTTGTGGTGCTGCAGCGATTTCCTGTTTCCATAGCTGATTGGTTTTGATTGGAAAGGGCTGTTTCCAGCAACCAATTTAGGCATTTCTGTGGTTTTGACAAGCTGAGACAGTTTGCAATCGGTGCGGTCCAATTTAGTAAATGACTTGTTTGAAACTTAAAGCTTGAAAGGGACACGCAAACTTGGTGACGGATTCATGATTAACTGGTTCTAACTGGTTCAACTCAATCCAGAACTCCACTCCATCTTCTACATCTATGGAACCATAGCCAATTTTTGGATGGTGAAAGACGCTGTCCAACAGCCAGAAATATCCAATTTACTTGAATATTTAAAGTCGCTTTTCTGCAACTGTCTTTAAAAGATCAGAAGAATACACAGCATTGAGTTCATGCTTTCTTTTTACTTATTTCACACCCTTGAGAATAGATTAATCATCGACAATATATGAGAGAAACTTATTTAAAAATCTCAGGTGGCCCTATTATAGTAGAAAACGGGCATTTCCAGACTATTTCATATGGGGTGGCAAAAATGTTCCTGGCGACTAATTTCCCTGTCAATTAAACACAATTTAGACTAGTCGACTAATCTAACACTAAGAAAACAGTAAGAAACCAGTTAAAATTGGGCAGAATATATTCATTTATAAAACAGTCTGAAAAAAATGTGCACATTAAGAGCCATTTTTAAGCCGTTAATCACAGTCAACAATCGCCAAATTGTACTTTAAATGCCGCTGAACTGCACGCTACTGTGCAATACAAACATTACGCATTAACATACAAAACATGACAACAACTCAAAATGCTTCAACTTTTCAGACCGAAGAGGATCACAGTGTCTGCGGGTAAACGACCCGGAGCTGATGTTAGCTGTCAGCCTGCTGTACAGTGTGGCTAACATTAGCAGTGCTAGCAGCAGCAGCAGCCGCTGCTTTGCTTGCAGGTTAATGTCCGTGTCTGTGCTGAATGTGGTCACATGTTGCTCCAGTCGAGTGAATATATATCAGCATATTCTGTCACAGTCTACATTCAACATTATTTCCATTTGGGGTGCCTGGGCCATCGGGGCATATGCGCTTATGGCGTACGGTGAGAGGGGCTGCTGTCTGATTGAACCACAGCCCCGACTAGTGGCAGGTGGCTGCATAACATCTTAGAGGCAACAGTTAACTGACATTGTGCATGGATGAAATTTTGATAAATAGTTTAAATGACTAGTATTTCTGGTGCCGACTAGCGAGGGTGGCGACGTTTAATCGTACAGTCGACTAATCGCGCACATCCCTATTGCGCATGTGCGTATATGTGCGTTTGCACGCCTGTGGGATTAGTATTCATTCTTAAAAATTTATTCATTTCTGTTTCTTATACCTACTTTGATTTCTAACAGCAGTTTTTTCAACATGTTATTATGCAACCCTGTGTTGTAAAATTATCCATAAAGTAAAGTAACCGCATAGCAAATTAGATGTAGGCTACATACAAAAGAAAACAACACATTTATAAATAATAGTCAATCAGCTGGTTCAAACTATGGTCCTGCCTCTCACTGGACAGCCAATAGCCAATCATACTTGAGGATAGTGGGGTGGCCAATCAGATTTAAGAGGTGGCCATTGCCCCCTCCATGCCCCCCTCTCTAGAGACACCCCTGGTAGAAAATCTGAAAGAAAAAAGAGCATCTGCTGGCTGCAGTAATTATATTTATGGGTAAAAATGGCAGGCCATAAATGCAGCACAAGGGTGTCGTTCACTTTTATTTTCTATTATCTACAGCACTTAATTGCTCGCACATTTACTGCTGTACTCTGGGTTCAGACTGTACCTGCAGACCTCTACACTACATCCTGTAGATGCAGCTGCCTGCACCAAACCAAGTCCCTCACACCAGCAAAACCTGCAGCCTAATGCTGCTCTGTGATTAATGCCCTGCCACAGACTAAGATAGGCTTGTAAATACTCAGCCTAGGATGGCAATAAAACAGCACAACTGTATTTTGGAGTGGGAGAAACAACTTTTCCCACAGCTCTTAATGTGCCTGAGGGGGGCTAGCTTTGGCGCAGGGCTGCTATCAAAAGCTAAATTAGTGCTAACAAACCAAAAACTGTGACTCAGTTCGTGCTGATGACGAATGCCCCCAACACATGGTTCATATACGGTGAAGATTAAACAGCATGCAGCTTTAGTGTCCTGTTTTTTCCTTTAGTTGTGGACTAATTATTGCTAACACAGTCCTCCTCAGCCAACATATAAATTAATGAGCAGTGCTGCAGTGGAGTGTGGTTTAGTCCAAGGCTGGTTATGATTGAATGCGCAAAGAAGGAATCAGTTTATCCTCACAAATGTTCTTTTGAAATGACACTTGATCAGGTTCTTTTCAGGGCCCAGTGTACTGTATATTACCTATATGTAGTGAAGTGCTCTCCACCAGTAATATATATCATTTTGGGAGTAATAGACCCTTCGCTAAGCCCGGCCTCTAAGCGGCAACTGTCTGATCTTAGCTTAGCAACTGTAACAAGGGTGCCGCAGGCCCGTCAAGCTTTGCATTTCTCTACAGGTTGAAGCAGTGTGCAGGAGACCAGTGATACTAAACTCTGTCTTCATCTGCTGTAACATAAACTGCAAACATTAGCAAGTCTGGCCAACTAATGCTACTTTACTAACTGTACTAACTTTACCAGCCAAACTCGTGAGATACTACTGCATTTGCATAAGTTATGTGGGATGTTTGAGGAGGAGGATGTGTGCTGGTGCAGAATCAAAGTGGGCTGATCTCTCTGGCTCGCTGTCTCAGGTCTCAGTCGGGTTAGCTTAGCTCTTAGCGCTTCCTTTTCCCACGTCAAGGAGTGCAGTCATCATATCAAGTAGATTCACCTGCCATGTTTCACAATGCAACCAATGTTTGCCAAGATGTAAGCAAGCTTTAGCCTCAGTATTTTAGCATTAACGTTACATCATGTGCGCAGCTGTTAGCTAACTTTACTTTTACACTTTCACAAGGTTCTTGTTTTAAAGCATGTCAGGTAGAAGCTTTAAAACATCAGCTGGAGAAGCTGACTCAAGGAGTTAGCATTAGCTTACATTAGCCAGCTAGACTTGTGAAATCTGCTTGTGAGTCATTTTTGCCAAACAAAATCCGCGGTTGTTATCTAGAAATGAGAAGGTGCTCTTGTTTATTTCTCTAAGGATTCAAAGACCTCATGTTTCAACAGTTACTTCTGATTTGTTAAATCTGTCACCGTTATCACTGTAAACTGCATATGTGCAGTGCAAGAATGGAAAGTTTGGCAGGCGTAGCAACAGTAACTAAGAAGGGCGGTGCTCAGCAAAGGGTCAACTGACAATCAGTCTTTTCTGTCGTTTAGATATGAGGATATGCTGGATAAAATGTTATTAGCTTGAAAAACAGAAGTGTGAATTTCAGGATGACTCGTCCGCGTATGTCGCTTCAAGTTAATTGTGTTATTATTGGTGATTATCTCTCCACATGACATCAAATGTCTGTTCTTTTCTTTCTCTCAAACATTGCCATTTCTGTACAGTTTGTGATTCATGCAGCAAGTGTGTGCAGATTAACCTCCCAGCTAGAGAGCTCTGTAATTTTATGCATCTAACCTCACTACTAGGCTTGGAAGGTATCAAGGTACTACGGAATACCAGGGTATTTTGAAATGTTATGATTTTACTGAAATTTTAAATAAAGTTGCCTGAACCTACTGTGGAATTTGCAACATTTTTTAAAATTCTATTTAACTCCCTAGCATGGGAATCACAAATGTATTTCCTTGTATAACTTTATCATGAGATGACTTCTTCCGACTGGTCATGTGGGAAATAAAGTACAAAGTGAGTCCTCCAGCAAGAATCTATGAAAGAAGGATGCTTATTTCCTACTCATTTCCTACTCTATTATTCTATGTGCCATAAGTGTTTAAACCCATCAAGACTTCTCTAAGTAATCTAATAGCGTACTAGACACAGAATTGTTAGCTTGACAAATGACTTCTATGACCAGAAGCTCAGTTTTTATGTGTTTTTTTGTTTGCTTTTCACACAAATACCATCATATTCCATATACCCCGGTGAAATGTTGAAACATTTCTTGCTACCACACAAAGATATTTTTTGATTGAGCCTCTTCCCCACTCGTCTCTCCTTAACATTTTTGTCTCATTTCTTGACCAAAGTTCAGTTTTTGTCATCATAACTTACTTTTTATTTAGTTATTGTCTTGTTTTTGTCAGTGGAAAAAAAGTCAATTAAAACTAAGACCGAAAATGTTTAGTTATTAACACTGGAACATGGAAGACTTCATTAAAAGAAATCTTTCAAATGCTAACTGTGTTCTTACAGGACTCCTCACAGTGCAGTAAAGACATACTGTAGTCTGCTGCTTTATCAGCCCGTCCACCACGATTAGACAACAAGTGTATTAAGACGTACACATTGCTAATGCAAAATTAGCGTGACAGTAGGTAAAGCTGCTTCATAAATGCACAGTGGGAATGATTAGTGTGTTTATGTGCTAATCACCACTGTCAAGCTGTGTTATTGTCAGCCATGTCCCAGCTGAAGGTTAATGAGGTGTTACATATTTAACAACGACCATGATTAGCCATGTGTGGAAGCACAATGGATCACCAAGTCCCCTGTGAGTTGGGAAATGGTTTTGAAATAAGCCTACGACAAATGAACCATCAAAGTTTCACGCTGGATCGAACGTCTTTTATTTATCTGCCCACGCTTTCAAGGATATTGCTAAACACATAAATAAAACATGTTTTTATGATGATTTTTTTTAAAAACAATAATCGTTTTTAAATGTACAAATTATTAATTGGAGAAAAACAAAAATTGTTTGCTTGAACTTTATTATCTATCTGCCTACCTGTAGCTTGTGGTACTTCTTGTCAAACCATCAGAAGGAACTAATGTTCCACTAAAGCAAGAATAATACTGAATCCTTTAACCAGCATGTGGTGTAAGAATAGCAAAATATCTGCAGAGAATCAATATTAGCCATCACGTTAAGATTGTTGCTGTGCTGAGTTTTCAGTGAAGAACAGAAAATTAGTTCAATCAAAAAAGTAAATTACAATCTTTAAACGTATTCATGGGACATTCTTATGCTCGGGAACCCTGCGGCTCTGCAGTGTTTTTGTATTTTGGGGATGGTTGGCTGTTAGTTGCCGACTGCTGGGAAACCAGGCCTCCTTCACTGCATCTGGAGTTCTTCCCTCATAACCAGTCAGGTCTGTAATTTATTGTTTTTCAGGGAAAATGCTTGTTTTTACTGTGTGTGTATGCATGCGTTTTTGTGTGTGTGTGTCTGCGCACTTGCTTGCACCAGGCACAAATCCAATTTGTGACTGTATAGTACCTCCCCATTTCCATTATTTTCTTAATAACATGGTAAAACATTCATCTGCATAGGGAAAAATACACAAAGAAAGGCTAATTAAGCACCCAGTTGTGTGCTGGCCTTTTAATGACCAAGAACGTAGTGACTGATTATTGATTTACACCTCGTTTTAGCTCAAACACTCTTTCACATATTTAAAAAGTCCATTTAAATCCACAGTGAAACCTTCTTTCCTACCCCCACGATTAGTCCTGACAATCAAGCCGGATGTGTTTCAGCCATGTTTTCAATTACTTGTCTGCTCTAATCAATACAGTTGCCCACACTGACAGCAAAACATTTTTTTTTTACACAGAACTGCGACCCACCTACTCTCAGGCTCTCAGTATCTTTTAATTGTATGAATCCAGTGGAGAGTTGAGTATTTGAGTATTTAACTCAACTTGTTCCATCAATCCTGGATGAGTGCCAGAGATTGTTTTGATAGGTTTATGTGGCGCAGATCGAAGAGAACATGATGTTGCTTTATACTTGTGGACTATAAGGCAATATGACAAAATAGGACAAAGATCTTGGGAACTTGGGAATCAGACGAATCTGTGAGTTCGTATTTCATCTGCTCTGGCACATGAATGTGTGGCCACTCTCCTGTTCAGATAGCTTTCGAACAGCCCCAGATCTCAGCCCAATCGCAACCGTTAATTTAGTATGGGGTGGGTTTGATACGATGGCAGACTACTGTCTCCAGTTTAGATTTGAAACTGAGATCAAACTGTCAAACCAGGCACAGCTGATCAAATATGAATCAAGATTTCTACTGAATTATATTTAGCCTCAGAAACACATTTTAGTGTACTGCTTAGCATTAATTTGAGAAAGTTTGCAACCAGACCACCAGTTTTGCAACTTCCATGTGTCCCTCAGCACTATGTCACATTTTGTTCCTCCTATTAGTTGAAAGTCACTTTTTGTTGCTCCGTGGTTGTAAGTCTATCCACTTGGCAGAGCCATTTAAGTCTACACCCGTTGATATTGACCCTTTCCAGGAAGGGCTTTCTGGCAGAAAGGCTTTAGAAAGTCAGGTGACATAGTATAAAAAGCGAGGAGAAGGTTGTGGGTGATAGATGGGTTAAGCACAGGATTTTCACTCAGGAGACTGGGGCACCAATCCTACATGAGGCTTTTTGTAGACTCATTATTTTTAGACTTAGTTGACCTGTTATCTCAAGCTTTAAAAAAATCTTTCTCTTGCATTTTGGTTTTAGGTGACAAAACTGCCTAAGAGAGACCCTTAACCATATGTTTGAATGGCTTTCTGGCAGAAAGACCTGAAGGCTAACTTTTCCCACATGTGACTTAAATCTGTTGCTCTGTGTTTGCAGATTATATAGATAATAGAGTAGATGATATGTCTTAGTGGAAGCATGTATGCAGATAACTAAAGGGGGACAAGTATGGAGCCTTGGGGGACACCACAGGTCAAAGGGGGCACCACCAACAACTACTGAAAAAGTTCTGTTTAACAAGTATGTTAGTATCCCCGATGTGTTTGCATGATCAGCTGTATCAAATACTGAATACTGAACAATCACCAGCATGCAAGCTGTGACCAAAAGGTTTTTGGCTACTTTAAAGTTGTAAACCTTAACATCCTGGTTGATTTGATGACACCCTTGGTGAACAACAAGAGCAATCAGAAATGACTTTGTCAGACATTAATTAGAAAGGCAGCTGGTGTCTGTTTACGGCTCAGTCAAACAAACTAAAATTCTTTAAATAAAGAATTCAATCAATAATCTTTTTTTTTTCATCATGGCATGTGCAACTGTGATCTAATTTCACGCTGCCCCACTGCCTGATTCATTTTCTACAAAACAGTAGGACACAATTAAAGGAGTTGGGCACCATGTTGAGGAATTGAAGGTGTGCAGCCTGTCGCCTGCAGCTCTTCATCTAGCAGCTCACTGTGGCTGCTCCCGACTGTTCATTACCCCCTGACATATATCAAAGTGATTAGCTGATGGGAGAAAAGCTGAAAATGACCGTGTCTTGTTTTGTAGATACATTTTTGGTAAAAAGGGTCATTCTGAGGTGGGTTTGGGGGGCAAACAGCATCTTGAAGAACAATAATTAAGACATTGGGAACATCACCATGAGAGGCATGACATCTGAAGGATTTAGTAAAGTTTTAACTGAGTAGGAAAGTCCTTTAACGTGCAACGAGCCTCAAACTGCTTTAGCCGATTATCATTTGGTGTTTCATAAGATCTCATGGACATTGATTAAACTTTAAACGTCAGTTAAACTTAATAAAAAAAGATTTTCCATGATTGATGTAATAAATATTACACCACTAAGAAGTTGCAGATTTCAGTGTAAATTACAAAAGCACATTTTCATTAACCTCTTCACCCACACAGAGGGACAGAGCTTTACATGTAGAGAAGTTGTAAGATCATATGCTTGTTATAACATTATCCACAGCTGCGAGCGCCCTCCTCTCCACGCCGCACCCCCTCCGTGCTCCTCTCCAAACTCTGGAGGTCTGTTTTGGGGATTAGTGGCTTTTTAGGAGCTCAGCGCTCGCAGCAAGGTAACAATTCACCATGCAATCCGCGGGAAACACACAGAGGACATGTTTTAATTTGTCACCTCACCAGCTCTCCGCCCGCCGTCAGTGCAAGGAGCAGCCAAAGCTACTTCGGAAGAAACTCCTTTACTCTCTGTTCCATTTCACAGGCTTTTATGTTCTAATCCACTGTCGGCTTCACTCATACATCTGATCAGGGCTCAGGGTTCAGGAGTGTGTGTAAGTGTGTGCGTGTGTGCTTGGACCAGACGATGATGAAAATCCTCCAGAGTGAGAATATTTTACCATTCCTCATTTCTATCTCATAACTAGTTCAGGATTAAAACCAGGGTTTCAGATTAACATTAGAATCAGGATTAGGTTTAACTCTCAGCCTACCCTGAAGGATTTGGGTTGAAATTAAGATAGGAAAGTTTGAGGCGGGGATGGTAGATTTTGTTGACACTGTGTGTGTGTGTGTGTGTGTTACTTTGGCGTAGATGAGGCTAATTAACCACAATCCAAAGCACCACATCTGAATCACTCATCTCAGAGTGCTAGCCAAGGTTCACCCCGGTTTTGGCTCACAGACAGCTGCCTCTTTTGCCTCAATCTCAGTCACAATTTCTTTTTCTTTTTTTCTTGGATTTTTGATTTTCTGGAAGTGTTGCTGATGTGTTGGTCGCTTCAATCATTTTGGATGGTGCTGCAGTGCCAAATTACAGCTCAGTCACAAACACATGTGTTTGCATTTCAACAGTTTTCAAATCAGTCCATCTCAAAAATGTGTGTCCGCATTCTGGAAAGCTGCTTGCCATTTTCTCTCTTCCCTTCAATTGATTTTGGCAGATATTTTTTTTTGTCATTTTGACAGTTACTGCTGCAGAGAAATCATTTTCATTAGTGTAAAGCCTCCTACAGACTGAGATTTTGGCAACCTTATAGGTTTATTGCAAGTCACACTGTAAGACATGGATCTAATAAACTTGGGTACGACATCAAGTTTGAGATATGACATTTATTGAATCGCAGGCTACAATGCAAGTCAATGAAATGTGCGTCTTGTTGCATCAACGCGCACCATCAATCTACAACGCTGGTAGAGATACAACAAAATGAAGCTAAGCGGGAATTGAGTCCTTGCAATAGTTGCGTTCCTGTGTCTGGGAAAAAAAGAAGAGAAGGAGTTTGTTTTTAGCGGCAACAAATTAACTTTCTTGCTAGCGTTGCATTGATCGTTGCGTCGTTTAAAGCTGCATTTCTATAGGTTGGTTAGTAGATGCAGGTCGTAGCAGCTAGCAGTAGTCACATTGTGAGATGGTTATGCTAAACTTTTGTCCCAGGTTATCTTTGGTCGCAAGACTGTGAGAACTTACTCGATGTAGACGAGGCACATCCTTGAAAAATATATCACCATGTTTAGTCATTTTTTGCCTGAGACAGCCCAAAATTGCACAGTTTATAATCAGAATTCATGTGTTAAACTGCAATTTTGTGGCAGTGAACTATGTCGCACCCTACAGTAAGCCTGCAGTGGTCCATTAATCAATTAGTTGAATGAAATTAAATCAGCTGTCAACTATTTTGGTAACTGGTTAATTTTTTCATCATAGCTTCTTAATTGTGAGGATTTGTTGCTTTTCTGTGTGATCTGTGACAGAAAATGAAGAGTGTTTGGGTTCTGCACTCTTGGTTGGGCAACAAAAGCGATCTGAAGACATCATTTTGAGCTCTGAGAAGTTGTGATGGGCGTTTTTTCCACAGCTTTTTGACATTCAAGTCAAAAAGCCATGTCAAGTTTAATGTGTATAGCTCAATATCACAAATCACAGTTTGCCTCTGGGGGCTTTGCAGTCAGTACAGTGTGCACCACCGCCTGTCCTTTAGACCCTCGAAAGAGCAAGGAAACCCCCCACAAAAAAACTTTCTAACAGGCTACATTTTATACATGAAACGATTAAGAGCCTTTAAATCTGCTGCGAATCTTCTTCCTTTGTGTTCCCAACTAAAGTGAAAATAAACTACAGCGGTCAACTCTGAGGAAAACAGCACAAACTTTCAAAGTCTCCTTTAAGCATCTGCGTTGCACAATGAAAAGTGGCAAATAGTTGTGTACTGACTGATTGAGTTCCACTACTTCTTTCACACTTCTGCACAGCTGGCCAATCACTCTGTAAAGTGGGCATGATTGCCAGGCTGTTGGTTTCAGAAAGTTGCACAAAATTGTCAGACGCAGCTCCCCCAGGTCCCATGTCGAAAAGGTGTGCGGTGAGGAAATTTCAGATGCTCTCTGAGATGGAACAAGCTTTTTGTTTGAAGCATACTTACACCTTTATACTCCCAGCGCTGCAAACTCCGTACTACAGTAACTAATCCACATAACAAACCATTTCCAGATCTCATGTCTTAAGCAGGCTTTCCATGGGTCCTTAAAAAGTTCATTTTAGGTCTTAAATTGTCTTAAAATGTCTTGTGTGATTTTGACAGGTCTTAAAGATTGATTGGATTAACTTCTTTGCACTTCTAAAACACTACACCTATGTAGAGCTCATTCCCATCATCACCACAAATTTTAATTTGAAGGGTCAGTCTCATGTTAAGATCAGCGCACTGATCTATTAGCGCTGTCACACAAGTCAGGAACTAAGCCTCTGATTGGTTGACAGACTCAACACAAGGCATTTTTGGATTGCTTATGGACGACTAACAACATGCTAACAAAAACAACTGTTTTCAACACAGAAAAATTTATGAATGACTATAGAGGACATTGGGTGTTGGATTTATTATCATGGATTTATTGAACACGTCTCCAAGAAGACGCAGCACTTCAAGGCTGGTTTACAAAGCTTCTGAAAGGGACATGATAGCGTTAGCACTAGCTTAATGTTAGCTTTGCCTGCTTAGCTTACTTCAGAGCCAACCCTGTCACTGTTTCAGCAGTTGGGAAACAACAGACGAGATTTTTCTTGGTGTTGAGAAGCTGCAGCATTTAGTAACTGGCACACTGTAACCTGAACTGTACATTTACTGCCACACTGACAACTTAGTGTGAAGTTTACATTTCTGCTCCGCCATGAGCAGCATCTTCACTCGCCTGCCACTTGCTCTCCTTCACTTGCACACTACACACTTACATACTGCCCTATTCCTTAAAGAAGCTACGCTGACGACAGGATGCTTCGATAAAGTCCAGTAAAATGTAATTATTAAGGCAGTCGCAGTAGTATGTTGTTTTGTCACCACGGTAAGAAAAATACTGTCAAAGCCCTATCTGTAATGATGATTTTCTTGATAATTTGATTACTTGTTTGGTCCATATAGTATCTGAAAATGTGAATACCAAGATGACGTCCTCAGAAACCAGAAAGAAACAAGAAATATTCACTCTTAAGACGCCAGAATCGGAGAATTTTTACTTTTTCTTTCTTAAAAAATTACTCAAACCAATTAATCGATCATCAGAATAGTTGGCGATTCATCGTCGCAGCTCTAGTTTTTCAGTTGTTCTGCAGCATCCAATGAAACACCCCAAAACCACAAAAACATGTTAATGTCAAATTGCATTGTTCCATCTGTGGTGTGTATGCACTGCAGTCAGCTCTAATGTAAGTTCATGTCCAGCCCAGTATGGCTGCTCATCAGAACAGTGGGCTCATTAGTGCAGTAGCTGCCCGATGTAACATGACACCAGGAACAGCGTGGTCATTTGTACTTGGACAGACGCTGTGGAGAGAAAATCATTAAAACTGTCACTAATGGATTTAAACCACCGAAAACTCACACATGCTTATCACAGGCAGCAGGTAACGACACCGAATACTAATGAAAGAGAAAGATACACCTCTATAAAGCCTCACACACACTCTCTAAAGGTTCTTACAAGGGTAGTAAACATGCACACACACACACATACACACAGTCATGACTCATCCCTTTTATCCCTAGTGTTAACACAGTCGGGCCTGTTTGACATGTCCAGGGCCAAGGCTCGACAGCCAAACAGAGATTTGAGTTTCCCTCATTTAGCTGCTCTACAAAGGCCAGGCCTGTGTGTGTGTGTGTGAGTGAGGGGCGGTCATGTGTGTTTAATTAGCACACAACACCTGCCTCCATTACAGGGCAATTAGACTCCACATCACATCCACACACATTACTGGTAAGCTTTTCTCTTGGATGTCTCTGTCTCTTTAGCGGACTGTGTTCCATGTAGCTCCGTGTGGGCTGTTCTGCATTTATGCCAGTGCGCTCCTGTTTATTCTGCTCTGAATCAGGCCGTTTCACTCTTTTCAGCGTCTCCTTTTTTTTTTTTGGTCTCTCATTGCCCATTTATCTTCAGCCTTCCACGCATTTCTATTTTTTCACACCCCACACTGCTTTTACCTCGGCTCTCGTTTGCGATCGGACTCGTTCCTTTCCCCTCTCTCTGGCTGGTTCGAGGACGAGGACCCGCGGTAAAATTAACGCAGGACATCAAACTGAGGGAACAGCAGGACGCAGAATGATTTAATAGACGGAACAAAGACATGCAGGAAATTGTGAAGACGAATGTGGTTTCTTCAGCAGGTGCTCCAGATGTTCCGTCTGAGTCTGCAGTCATGATTACAGTACGTGCTGCTGCACCGGCGTCTGTACAGTCATTAAAATAATGCAGAGACACACTCATCAGTTGTCACTGTACTGCGTGAGGATTGTTACTCTGTGTTTCCGTGTGGCGCTTGAATTATTTTTAGTCATGAACTTGCTAAAGCAACACTGCTACTACAAGATGTCACATGAAAGAGCAGGAGAAGTCACAAAGAACGTGTTTGCTTGAAGCTTTCGAAATTCTATAGCGCAGTACATAAGCACCATGACATAGCGCTTTGTGTTTTCATGTGTATCAATTAATTCTGCAGCACAAACTGGATCTACCATACAGACAGAAGAATTAGTCATGGACTTTAGCCTGGATGTGCCAATCTTGGGAGAGAAAGTGATCGTATTTGGGCTTTTCTGGAGATGGTGGCACATTTACGTGCTTCTTTAAAACACCTTTTACACTGGGAAGAAAAACCCTCTAATAGCCACGAACATCTTGTTTTTGTCTTCAGTTTGAAAGGGCACATCAAGAGTCATTTCCAGGTCAAATGACGCAAGACTCATGGGTATTTATAAGCTCCAGCTCTGACTGGCAGTGATGCAATCATGACGCCCGGGTGGACATGCAAATTTTTGGCCCTTTTCCGGTGGAGGGGACTTCCACAACTCTTTTGCCCCCTTTCTAAACACTTGCTAGCTTGGCTTGACTCAGTTTGACTCGGCACGTCAGCTTAGCGCAGCAGAGACTTCCAGCTGATGCTTGCCTTGAGCCAAGTGGCTGTAAAGCAGTGGATAAACACGTTTCATTTCCTGTAAATTCTTCACAACGAAAATGTTATTTTGTTATTTAAAAGTTTTTATTATGAAGCAGTAAAATCAGGAAATGTTTTCATCAGCAGTCACTTAACAAGACCCCTATTTAACTGAAAGTGAACGTCCTACAGAGACATGAGTTGAGTCTCGTCTTTGTTGCATGTTTGTGACTCTGAATGTGACACATGGAAAAAAATCAGAGAGGCAAACTTGTCTACTGACAATAGGAAAGGGGTCAATTTTGGTGTAGAAATGGTACAAGATGTCACTGATGTGCAGGCTCACATAGAAACAATGGGAGTGAGTGCTTTGATGTCACAGGCGCCAGTGCAAGGTCTTCTGTAGTCTGACCCACTGTAAACTTTGGTTATAAGTTGCCTTTGGCTGCCTAATTCAGGTGTCACTCTGCTCTCCTTCTGCTATCTGCGTGTTACCGTTTTCAAAATCCCTCTTGCTACGGGAAGCGACAACAACAAAGTCCGAGCTAGCAACATACCTGCTGAAAATGGCAAGATACCCTAACGCTAACTAGATGTTAATGGTATGAACACAAACAAGTTAGCAGCTGTTACGTTTCTTTGATGGGGATTCAGCAAGCGGTAACTAACCTGACACGCCAGAGGGTTTATTACACAGA
The DNA here is from genome assembly GCA_027495735.1 of Lutjanus campechanus. NCBI lineage: Eukaryota > Metazoa > Chordata > Actinopteri > Lutjaniformes > Lutjanidae > Lutjanus > Lutjanus campechanus. The sequence continues at coordinate 44,688 of JAJHUR010072907.1, forward strand.
ACCACCTGGGAAGTTGTTCTTACAAACTGGAAAAGGGCAGGCACTTTCAAAAAAACACTTGACAGGTGATTGGATGAACCATCTGTCTATCACGTCCAACAATGGCTAACTTCAACTGATCAGTTCCAGTTCTTGCTGAAGCCACTGGGGTGAAGAGTAAAAACATCTTTTCCATGGAGAAAAGCCATCGGTGTCGTTCTTTGCTCTTCTTTCAACGAAGAAATACTCTCCAGTTCTGATATAACTGATGCTATCACAGTATCTATGCCAAAACTCTTCAGGAGCCGCCATTGTTAGTTCGAAATTAGTTGCTTGCATGGACGCTTCTCACTGTCGTCACACCTAAAACCACACCTGTAACTGCCAGCAGTCTCTCCTAGGATGCTCGTTGGCTGCACCACTTTTGGTGCGAACACAAATGGATAACTTGAAGCCTGGCAAGATGGATTCTCGTGTGATTTCGTGAATCCAGCTGCCTCGCAAGGTAAAGCGGCAACATCTGGGGGTGAAAAATGAAGTGATAAAATGCAGTTCCACAAATGGCCACTTGAGGCCGCCTCCAAAAGAGAGTCAGTCCCCATAAAATGTCCAGCTTTACAGCAGAAATAAACATGCTCACAGCCTGGTAAAACAAACGATATTGGTCTCTATAGTTTCCTGGTGAATGACAGCTGTACGAGTCATCTGTAATTCGCCCGTTTGAATTATATTAAGCTTAAGTTGTACATAATTAAGGCATGCCCACTTTGAGTGACAAGTGGGTGCTGCCACAGGTAGCTAGCTGCTTCATTTGGCTGCCTGAGCTCCACCCAAACTCCCCAGGTAATGGAGCCAAGATGAAGATGACCATGTTTTAACGGTTCCCAATGTGCAAGAGTTCCATTTTGTTGTATTTATTTGTAGGATTATTTGTCTGATAATGTCTCATTTAACTATTTAATATTGATTTGCCCTCTATATATCTCAACAAGGCGCCGGTATCCCAGCTGTACAAAGAAAGGCCAGTAGTGTAAATGCAGCACTACAGGCTTTGTAGTGGTCTTGCATGTTTATGGTAATGGCTCTAAAGCTGGCGTATTTCAAAAGATCAAACAAAAGGAGTGAAAAAAAAAAACTTTCCAAAAAACCTGCTGTGAATCCAATCCCTTCCACTGTCGTTCTCCCTTCATTTTACACCCCTGCTTTCTCTCCCTCAGTCAAACAGTAGAAAAGCTCTTGCAGCACACCTCTCCAATCAGGAAGCTCTCCACATGCCCCCTCCCCGCCCCTGCTCATCTATTATTGGTAGGGCATCAAGCAAGCGGCAGAATGGATGTGCCCCAGACTAACCTCCAAGGGTACCATCCTGGGCGAAAGTAGCCATTTCCACACCTCATGCCGTCCTTTATTTGAAAAATAGTTCCAATGTGGAATGTGGTGTTTTCTTTTCTTTCTCTTTTCTTTTCTTTTAAGCGAACCAGTCCATTGCAGTAGTCTTCGTTGTGCTTGGGTGGTTTCTTTGTCTGCTCGCTGCTTAAGTATAGGTTGAGCATCTGAGAATTTCCTCAAGTGCACACGAGAGTGTCTTGTTTACAAGTGTCCTTTCTGCGGAGAGGAATGATAGTGATTTTGACCCTCACAACACACACGCACACACACTCAGTCCACCACCACAACCAGCAGCATTATAACCGCCAAAAACCCTACTTTCAGCTTGCACTTAAAACGCTTCTTCTCCTTCTTTTTTCTTTTTCCTTTAACTTGTGTCGAATGAATCACTGTAATTTCATCGCCAAACCACACAGTGCTAGTTTTTATCGTTCTCTCAGGAGGTGGGGGTGGGGAAGGGAGAAGAAGAAGAAGAAGAAGACAGAAAGAAGGGGGGGGGAGAGGGAAAAAGCCAAGCACCGCTGACCTAAATGTGGCTCTCATTAAGATGGCCTGCACATGAGGGGAGGAGGAGTACAAGCCAAGAAATGCCCTCTTTCTCTCTCTCTTTTTTTTAAACCTCTCATGTCGTACAGGTCTGATTTTTTTTGGTCCTCTTTTTGTCCTCACCCTTTTCTCTTTTCTTTATGTATCCAATTTCAGCCACCCCTCCGCCTTTTTTCTTCTCTTCCTCTTTCTATTTTCTTTCTATTTGCGAGGAGGCCCAGTGTTTATGTATGAAAGTTGGAGCAGGGGGGAAGGTTTGCAGCCGGGCAGGGAGAAAAACAAGGTTACAGCACAGAAATGAAAAAAAATTAATAATATAAAAATTCCTCCTTTGCCGGCGCTGAAGATTGCTATACATCGTTTTTTTTTGGTCTGTCCTGCAAGTCTGAGGTTGTAACTTTTCACATTTTACCAGCTGCCTCATGTTAAAGCCTGCCCAAGTGTGATTTACTATTAACATGAATATTAAAGTTGCCTGACCTACTTTTTTTCCAGCCTTCGTGGCAAAAAAAGAAAAAAAAAATCTATACAAAACAACAGTAAAATAATGAAAGAGGCGACAATGCGGTCCCCCCTCCGCCTCTAAGCCCCAATAATAGCGTGACGAGCAGGAAAGCGAGACGGAGCGGAGGCAAATAAAAAAAAAAGGGCCTTAACAATCTGGGGTTTGGGCATGAAGTCTTATAAGGTCCTGGCAGACAGAGAATACCCAAACAGGCTATTAACATTAGAGAATGATGCGTGCAGACGGAGCGGGGTGGGTGGAGGAGCAACAGAAGCACAGAAACACGGCTTTCTTTTGTCCGCCTGTTACTCAGTGTAATAGGAATGGATGGCGGATGGGTGGATCATATCGCGGTCTGATGTATGGATGACTATTAACCACGCAAAGAAACTGGGCGGCGTCCACGGCAAATTGTCTAATGTACCATAGCTGCTGCATCTGGAGACGGTGTCCATAAGTTAGTGTGTATGCTGTCTGACAGCCTCTCTCTGTATATGTGTGTTTCTGTGTGAGTGTGTGTGTCGGCCTGGAGATGACTGAGTCTTTGTGCTCAGTCAGGGTCACAGTCGGAGGCAGAAAAGAGCTCAGCATCAAGCAGTAATGAGCATTTTAATCTACAGCCGCGCCAGGGCTGCAACCGATGATTATTTTCATTACCACTCAATCCGCTGATTATTTTCTCTAATTTAATTGATACACTGTACGAAATGTCAGCAAATTGTTAAAAGTGCCCAGGGCCCAAAACGACATCTTAAAGTGTCTCGTTTACTGTGACCAACAGTCCAAAGCCCAAAGATTTTCACTTTATTATCATGGAAGACTCAGAAAAACAAAAAAATATTCACATTTAACAAGCTGGCACCAGTGAATATTTTTTTTTAGCTGTTTTGCTTAAACAAGGGAGACGAATTCCTCCTCTGTTGCTTCTCCTGAAGTTTCTTCCATTTGCTGCTTGTTTTGGCCCCGTTTTAATGGGCTGTGTAACAAAAACTGGCTTGGGTTGACTAGACTAAAGAGTCTGCAGCCAGAGGTGGGACCAAGTTATTGTTTTGCAATCACAAACAGGGATGAAATAATTATTGCGACTCCTGTCTATTAGTATTAGGCTTCTGTTTCCAATTTTAATTATGATTAAAGCTGTGTTTGATTACCGTGCAGTGAAAAACTCACATTAAATACTGTTCAGCGTCAACTGAAGTAAGCGACAGTGTCTCAGACGCGGGCAGCATGCAATGTGGGTTTTGTGTCAGTGAAAACGGTGACATCACAAAGGGTGTAATGCATTTTTCAAATTGTTGAGAGGGCTTCAACCAAAAAGTGTATATCAGTATACATCATTAACATTTTCAGCACATTTTAATGGAACTGTGATAGGACATTTTCATACATTTCAACTCCAGTCACAAGTAAGTTTCAAGTCTTTGCACTCCAGTCTCAAGTCAAGTACTAACTCGACTCAAAACTCAAAGTTATTTAGCTGTTAAGTTAATGTTAGCAAAGCATTAGCTTGCTAGCTAGCTATGTTAACATTAGCTTTGACTCACAATTCTTTGTGCAACTTCAAATGTTAAAGGTTGTAAGTTCTCGCGCCTCCGTCTGTAATTGTTGACCCACACTTTCTGCATCCTACAATTCGTGTTTTTGTCGACCACCTTGAAGTTTTTGTACACAAACAAAATGATCTATTGTGCAATTTTTTCCAACTGGCACTCAGTTCTTCATGGTTCTCTCCTGCAACTGCAAAAGTGGTTCTTACTGAGAGTCGAATAGTGTTAACGCTGGTTGATCCATGAAATGAACTGATCCATGAACTCACACTGTTTAAATAACATACTTTTTAGGTTTTGGGCTGGCTAAACTACGATTAGCTTAGCATTAGCTTGCTAATCGTGTTAATATTAGCCTCCAATTACCGTTCTTTGTTTGACATTCTTTCAAATGTCAAACAAAGTTAGAAGTTGTTGCGTTTCTGTCTGTAATTTTTTAAACTGCACTTTTGGCATTCTTCAATTAATCTTCAATTAATTGTTTGTTGTTGATAGTATTTGTATGTTGTTGATAGTATTTGTACGTGTCCGAAATGATCTTTGGTATGACTGTTTTTCCAACTGGAGCCCAGTAACGCAACGTTAAGTCTTCATGGTTCTCTCCTGCAACATGATTTGATGCTGTCTGATTGCTTCAAACTAAGTGGATCTGGGAAATTATGTGTCGACTTGCTGAGAATCAGTGTTGAATGAGTGTTAACATTAGTTGACTCACGAAATGAAGGGAAATTGATTGATTGATTGATTGATTGATTGATTGATTGATTGATTGATTGATTGACTGATTAACACATCACACTTTTTAATCGTTGGACTTGGGGGAAGGTGTCAAGTATTTTCAAATCAAGAGGCTCAAGTTCAAGTGAAGTCACGAGTCACTGGTGTTAAAGTCCGAGTTGTGTTACAGTACAAGTCTTTTTGTATTTTTTTAAGTGGACTCTAAAGCCAACACCTCTGTCAACAGCTGTGTTATGACTCTAGTGATGCCGTATGTTAGATAGATAAGCCCTTTATTGTCACAAGTTACAAGTCACAAGTACATGCAAAATGCGAAATTAGCCGTCAGCCCGTCCATACATACATCATAACAAACAATATGACAAGTGGGGGTGAACAGGACAGGATGATCATGTTGCACGCTCACAACGACAGTGTTAAGATGCTGATGTTAAGCAGGTAATATTTACCATTTTTAGCTTGTTAGCTTGCTATCATTTCCTCAGTTTGATGGGGAATGAACGAAAATATTGGAAAATAGAATTTGAGCTGACAATGGAGCGAGATGAGATGTCGAAGGATCACTAGAGTTACTGCAATTTATTCTGAGGGGAACATGAGTGTCTGAACAAAATGTCAAGGTAATCCATCAAAGAGCTGTTAAGACATTTCACCACAAACCAAAAATGCCATCCTGGTTGTGCCAGAAGAAAATTCAGGGGATCACCAATGTCAGTAGGATTCATTGTCAGAGACTTTCTCTGAGGTCAAACAGTTGTTGAGATATTTCAGTCTGGTTGATGGACAGATGAAGTCACACGGAGCCCTGCTGTTAGCTTAGTAAAAATCACTCCCAT